>CAUYSK010099780.1:0-12130 GCA_963575035.1 Avahi laniger
GCGATCCTCCTGCCTCAGCCTCCTGAGTAGTTGGGACTACAGGCATGTGCCACCATGCCCGGCTAATTTTTTCTATATATTTTTAGTTGTCCAATTAATTTCTTTCTAATTTTAGTAGAGATGGGGTCTCGCTCTTGCTCAGGCTGGTCTCAAACTCCTGAGCTCATACAATCTGCCCACCTCAGCCTCCCAGAGAGCTAGGATTACAGGCGTGAGCCACCACGCCCGGCTGAGAAGGGGTCTCATTCTTGCTCAGGCTGGTCTGGAACTCCTAAGCTCAAGCCATCCTCCCGCCTCGGCCTCCCAAAGTGCTAGGATTACAGGCATGAACCACTGTACCTGGCCTCATTGTTTTTTGTTTTTTTTTTTTTTTGCCTCATTGTTCTTATTAAGACGAATAAATCATTGTTCTTATTAAGATGGAGAAAGGCTGAAGGTTTACTAGGGTAGCTTTCTCTTTAGCTTATAGTATGTTCCCCAGTGCTTTCTAATCTGTGGGCACATTTGTAGTCATTTGTAATTTGGTGACATACCACGGGTGACAGAAACTTCTCTAAAATAAAAATTGGTTTTGGTCTTGAGAAGTCATGGCTGCCGAAGGAAGGCATAGGGAGGTAAGTAAGCCTTTAATTAAAATCTGTGCTTAACTGTAACAAACAAAGGGGAAGAGGAATAGGATGGAATAGAGAAGAAAGGTAGAACTGGAGGAGAGAGAGAAAAGGGTAGAAAGAAGAAGGTGAAACAAAAGACCAGTGAATATCCTTAAGTTGGGAAAGGAATTCGAATTTAACATTACCACAGTGATGCACTCCTACACCTTTAGATCACCCAAGTAGGAGAGACAGCAAGGACATCTCCATGCACAGAATGTCCAGTATACTGGTAAAGAAAACCTGATATAACACAGAAAGCTGTGTGGCTGTCCTTGAAGATCATAGCCCTGTTTTGGAGCTGCTGCTTCCAAAGAATTGGCTCTGCTGCCACTTGCTCTTTGGTTCAGGATACAACATGAATTGAACAGCTAGTCACAGGCATTTATTTAAGTCCTCAGAGAAACCTCTTCCTAATTGGATTTGTACTAATTAGCCCAGGAGCTCTTGCCTCAGGATAACATCAACCTAGTTCTTGTTAAAGGATCTAAGAATGAACAATTAGTATTCTAAGGTCATAGGGCCCCTTGAGCATATCTAGATTTGGTTTTCAACCATTTTGAAGCTGGACTCTCTGGGCCCTGCCCTGTCCCTTTCTTTGTTTTTTTGTTTTGTTTTTTAATGCTCTTTCATGTGGTATTGGGATTGGCTCTGGAAGTGATGGAGCTAGAACCAAGTGAGCACCTTGTCTTTGACCATTCTTTGTTTCCTAGAAAGCCAAGGTTCCTTAACATTTTTGTATACCTCTATATGGAAACTACTAACCCATCCTTCCCCGTTTCTTTTAGGAACATTCACTTCTAAAGCACCCTAGGGGTTCTTCAAAATTAATAGCATAATTACATTGGAAGGAGTTTTTGAAGAAGGGTCTTAATTCAGCTTTTCCACTGAAGGCCAGGCTGAGGAAAGGGGCTTCAAATTCAGTTCGAGGGATTTAGATGGAACATTGAAGAGGCATTTGGAATCTTCTTTGTAGGGACTATTTTATTTATTTATTTATTTATTTTTGAGACAGAGTTTCACTGTGTTGCCCGGGCTAGAGTGCCGTGGCGTCATCCTAGCTCACAGCAACCTCAAACTCCTGGACTCAAGCGATCCTCCTGCCTCAGCCTCCCAAATAGTTGGGACTACAGGCATGTGCCACCATGCCTGGCTAATTTTTTTTTCTGTATATATTTTTAGTTGTCCATCTAATTTATTTTTACTAGAATTGGGGTCTTGCTCTTGCTCAGGCCGGTCTCCAACTCCTGACCTTGAGTGATCCTCCTGCCTCAGCCTCCCAGAGTGCTAGGATTACAGGCGTGAGCCACCACACCTGGCCTGGAGGGAGTATTTTAAAGCCAAGTAATTTTTTACTTGTGATTCCTGGGAGAACTTTCTCCCCTTTTTGCAAGCTCTTCTCAGGCCCCCTCAAAAGAGCTAACCAACCTCCACCATTAGTGTTCTGCTACTGTATCTTATTTTTTTCCCCAAAGAAGGCACAATGAATGCTGCTATATCTTAGAGACTGATAAATAGAAACTGAGGGAATTTTGAATCCAGAGCTTTTCAAGCATATGAAGACTTAAGAGCCTACATAGTAGGGTCGGCAAAATGACAAATGCACCTCTGATAATTAATTTCCTTTTCAGGCATCAACTTCTCTCTCATCTCTTCAGGAGAGGCCTCCAATGAAACCCTTCATTCTCACTCGGAACAGGGCTCAAGCCAAGTAGGTAGTACTAGAAAGTGGTTTACTTTCCACCCCCCTGCTTTGACGGCTCAGTGGCGATGCATGAGTAACACACAGAATGGGTGCTGTTGAAAAGTCATGGCTTCGCCTATGGAGGCTGTTCTTTCATCAAAGGGATGTTATCTCTCCTGATAACTTTCTCCATCTCTGTCTTCCACAGGCATTTCCTTTACAAACTCAAGCTTAAAAATAGTCTCAAAAGGAGACAAATAAATAAAAGAAAAAAAGAAAGAATCTAATGGAGAATTGTATGCTTTAAAGGTTTTTTTCATTATTGCCACTCTTCCTGCCTTCACCTGCAATTCTCAAAAGGATGTATTTGTCTGTGATTTAGTTCTGAGTTCTTGAGATGCTTTTTCTATAGGGTGGCAGGAGAATCTCGTTTTGTGTGCCTTTAAGAGCCACCAACTATAAACACCTATTTCCCAGTGTCATCACTGTTCTGTGGGGCTCTGGCCTCTGGGATTGCTTATTGGGAGATGATCCTGGGCTATTTACCTTCTTGTGAAAGCTCTATACTTTAACGCCCCTTTCTCATTCCTTTTTTTTTTTTCCCCCTACATATCCTTGCATGAGTTTGTACAACTTCTGAGAAGATGGCTGGGTAGAGGAACAAGGCTGAAGCAGACAGGCTTTGTCATTAAAGAGGCTTTTTAATAATGCTATTTGTATTTTGTTTTCTAAATGCAATGTGATTTTTGCAGAGTATTTGGAGCTGGTTATCCAAGTCTGGCATCTATGACAGTGAGTGACTGGTATGATCAGCATCGGAAATATGGAGCATTACCAGAGCAGGGAATAGCCAAAGCAACATCAGGTATGAAGAGGTGGGAGGGAAATCGTTGTACTACTGGTCTTTTACTCCCTAGCAATTAAATTCTGACCAAGTGTTGTCGCCCTTTAAGAGCAGAAGTAGTCTGAACAAAGATTCTGAGTGCAGTATTATGTTTATTATTAACATAAATAACAAATGATTTGGGGAGGATGGGGATGGTAGCAGCGTAGTTTTTGAATCTCTCCAAATGTCATATAAAAACAGCCATATAGCAAAATCAAAAATCTGTGGACAGCAGTTCTACTTCTGGTAATGGCAGAGTAGGTTGTATCAGGCCAACTCCTCATACAAAGAACAATTACAAACCAAACAAAATGTTTTTAGAAAACCACCCGAAGGCCCTAGAGAGTGACCAAAAGCAGGTGTAAACTGAAGGACAGTCAACACATAGAAGGAGGGAATGGTACTTGGAATTCCTTGAGGCAGTGACTTTAACTTACTGTATTCTTAGTGCCCAACTTGGTAATTGGATCACAGTAGGTACTTGGAGGTGTTTTTGGAAGGCAAAAATGGAGACAGGGTGGTCATCAGAAAGATGGAAGCACTATGGTGTAGCAGAAAAAGCATGGACAGACCTGGGGTAACCAATCTAACTCCTAACACTTAATAGATGGAACATGATCGATTAATCCCATCTGAGCCTCCATTTCCTTATCTCATGTATTATCTTATTGGATCCTCTTAATAACCCCATGAAACAGACATTCTTATCCTCATTTTAAGGTGAGGAAGTAGTTGCCAAGAACTGACTAACCCATAGCTAGAAAGTGGCCAGGCTAGTATTTAAATTTAGACGTTCAAATTCCCAGTTTCAGCGCTGTTTCTACTATAGGAGGGAAAAGAGAAGAGTGATAATTTGAAAGGGTTTCCTGTTTTTTTATGGCTTCTACCTGTGGGCAGGCTGCATTTGCTGTGGTGTGGGGTAGGTAAAACTTCCACAGAAACTTGCAGTCTTAATGGTTTGAGAAGTGAGAGAACTGAATTCAGGGTGAGTATAGCAACTGAAAAGTGAAGGAGGATATCCCAGAAAGGAGAGAACCATAAAAGAGAAGCCCTAATTCTGTGTACAAACCCTGCTGAAACCTCTGGCTGACTATGCATACACAGAATAGACTTGAAGCACCTCAGCTAAGGCTAAAATAACTAAATGGAGAATTCAGCTGTTGCCCAATGCAAGGGAGATAGAATTTGGTAGTTTGGTTTTAGACAAGTTAATTGCCTGCTAAAATGAAAAATCAGGAATGAAACAATTCAGAATCTCTACAGTATATTATTTATAATGTGTAGGATTTAATCCTAAGCTACTAGACATAAAAACATGAAAATGTGACTCATAACTCAAGGGGAAAGGCAGTCAATAGATACCAACCCCAGGATAACTCAGATGTTGGAATTAGCGGACAAGGACTTTAAAGCAGCTGTTATTTCAATGCTCAAGGGCAGAAAGGAAAAATATATTTATAATGAATGAAAAGACAAGAAATCTCTGAAATAGAGACTATACACAAAAAAATTCTGGAACTGAAAAATACAGTATCTGAAATTTAGAAATCACTGGATGAGCTTAATAGCAGATTGTCAGTGACAGAAGAAAGTGTCAGTTAACTTGAAGGTCAATAGAAATTATTCAATCTGAAAAACAAAGATTGGGGGGAAAGTAAGCAGTACTTCAGTGACCCATGGAACAATGTGGAAAGGTCTAACATACATCCAATTGTAATATCAGTAGGAGAAAAGAAAGGGCAAGGGACGGAAAAAATTTGAAGAAATGGTTGTTGAAGATTTCCCAAAATCTGTGTAACACAAATTTACAGATTCAGAAATCTCAGCAAGCCCTGAGCAGGTTAAATACAAAGAAAATCACACATAGGCTCATTGTAGTCAAACTGCTGAAAACCAAAGAAGAAGAAAATTTTTAAAGCAGCCAGAGATAAAGTACAGATTATGAGAACAAAGATATGAATTGTGGCTGGCTTTTCCGTTAGAAACAGTGGGAGCTGGAGACAATGGAACATCTTTAAAGTACTGGGGATGGAAGAACCCTGTCAACCTTTAATTTTATGTGCAGGGAAAATATCTATAAAAATGAAGGTGAAATCAAGACATTTTCAAATAAATGAAAGGTAAAAGAATTCTTCATTAGAGAAATGCTGAAGGAAATTCCTTAGGCTGAAGGAAATGATACCAGATAGAAACTTAGATATTCAAGGAGTGAAGAACAGCAGAAATGGTAACTATGTGGATAAATACCAAGGACTAACCCCCCACACACCTAATTTTTAAAACTATATATAGCTTCTGAAAGCAAAAAATTATAATACTGTCTTGTGGGATTTATAATGTAATAGATGTAATACATATGACAGCTATAGCAAAAAGGACAAGGAGTAAATGGACTTATTTTGTGAGATTCTTCTATTTTAGGTGAACTGGTACATATTAACTATTGTGTAACAAATTACTGTAAAACATACCAGCTTAAAATAATAAACATTTATTATATCACATAGCTTCTGAGGGCAAGAAATCCAGGAGCAACTTAACTGGGTGGTCCTGGCTCAGGGTTTCTCAGGAGGTTACAGTCAAGCTGTCAGCTGCGGCTGCAGTCTTCTGAAAGCTTGATTGGGCCTGGAAGATCTGCTGCCAGGCTCATTGATGTGGCTGATGGCAGGAGGCCTCAGCATGTGGGTCTGTCCATAGGCGTAGCAGCTTCCTTTTCCCAGAGTGAATGATTTGAGAGAGAATGACCAAGATCAAAAGCCTCGGTATCTTTTATAACGTAATGTTGGAAGCGACATACTCTGACTTCTGCATGTTGTATTGGTCACATAGACCAACCCTGATACAGGTGTGGGAGGGGACTACATAAGAGTATGAATATCAGGAAGCTGGGATCATCAGGCACCATCTTCAAGGCTACCTATGACATGAGAAATTAGAGATGAATATTGTATTTCCTAAAGCAACCACTTAAAATAATGCATCAAGAGAATGAAAAGACAAGCCACAGACTAGAAGAAAGTATTTGCAAAAGACATGTCTGACAATGGACTATTATCCAGAATATACGAAGAACTCTTAAACTCAACAATAAGAAAAAGAACAGCCTGACTAAAAAGTGGGCCAAAGACCTTAACAGACACCTCAACAAAGAAGATATATAGATGGCAAATAAGCGTATGAAAAGATGCTCCATATCATATGTCATCAGGATAATGCAAATTAAAACAACAATGAGATAATGAGATATGCCTATTAGAAAGGCCAAATCCAGAATACCTTAAATGTAAATGGGGAGTAAACCTTCAAATTAGAAATCAGGGATTAATTATCAGGCTGAGCTGCATGCTGTCTATAAGAGATGCATTTTAAATGTAAAACATTGGTTGAAAATAGATATATAGGTTGAATACCCCAAATCTGAAAATCCAAAATGCTCCAAAATCCAAAACTTTTTGAGCTCTGACGTGATGCTCAAAGGAAATGCTCATTGGAGTATTTTGGATTTCAGATTTTTGGATTTGGAATGCTCAACCAGTAAGTATATAATGCAGATATTCCAAAATCTGAAAAAATCCAAAATTCAAAACACTTCTGGCCTCAAGAATTTTGGATAAGGGTTACTCAACCTCTGCTATGCTAACAGTAAGCATAAGAGAGCTGCAATAGCTGTAGTAATATCAGATAAAAAGTATTCAAGACAAAAGGTATTACTGGAGATTTTAGAAGGACATCTTTTCAATTGCTCCTTTCTTTTATCAGGAATAGAAGAAAGGGGCAATTTATCAGGAAGACATAGCAATCATAAATGTGTTTGTGCCTAATGAGCGTCAAATTACATGAAGAAAAAAATTGACAGAATTAAATGGAGAAATAGACAAATCTACAGTTAGAAGTTTTAATACCTCTCTTTCAGTGATTGATAGAATTGCTAAACAAATCAGTAAGGACACAGAAGATCTGGTTAACACTATCAGCTACCAGCCATCTTAACCTGTTTGACCTTTATAGAATGACTATATCCAACAACTGCAAAAATGGTGCAGGTTCGCTTCTACACCACCACAATAAAGAGAATATCACAATAAAGTGGAGTCACACTTTTTAGTTTTCCGGTGTATATAAAAGCTGTATTTACACTGTATTGTCGTCTGTTAAGTGTACAATAGCACTGTGCCTAAAAAAAACAATGTACATACTTTAAAACTAATTTACTGCTAAAATGTTAATGATCATCTGAGCCTTCAGTGAGTTGTGATCTTTTTACTGGTGGAGGGGTTTTGCCTTGATGTTGATGGCTACTGACTGATCAGGGTGGTAGTTCCTGAAGGTTGGATTGCCTGTGGCAATTTCTTAAAATAAGGAACAATGAAGTTTGCCACATTGATTGATTCTTCCTTTCACAAAATATTTCCTTTCACAAAACTGCATCACATATGTTTGATAGCATTTTACCCACAGTAGAACTTCTTTCAAAATTGGAGTCAATCCTTTCAAACCCTGCTGCTGCTACGTTTATCTGATATTCTCAATCCTTTGTGGTCATTTCAACAACGTTCACAGAATCTTCAGCAGGAGTAGATTCCATCACAAGAAACCACTTCCTTTGCTCATCCATAACAAGCAGCTCCTTATCCATTCAGGTTTATCACGGCATTGGAGCAATTCAGTCACATCTTCAGGCTCCACTTCTAGTTCTCTTGCAATTTTTACCACATCTCCAGTTAACTCCTCCACTGAAGTCTCGAACCCTTCAAAGTCATCGGTGGAAAGTTGGGAATCCACTTCTTCCAAGCTCCTGTTAATGTTGATATTTTGACCTCCTCCCATGAATCACAAATGTTCTTAATGGCATCTAGAATAGTGAATCCTTTCCAGAAAGTTTTCAGTTTACCTTGCCCAGATCCATCAGAGGAATCGTCACCATCTATGGCAGCGATAGCCTTACATAATATATTTCTTAAATAATGAGACTTGAAAGTTGAAATTACTCCTTGAACCATGGGCTGCAGAATGGATATTGTGTTAACAGGTGTAAAAACAGTTTTAATTTCCTTGTACATCTCCATCAGAGCTCTTGGGTGACCCAAGTGCATTGTCAATGAGCAGTAATATTTTTTTTTTTTTTTGGAGACAGTCTCACTGTGTTACCCGGGCTAGAGTGCCGTGGCATCATCCTAGCTCACAGCAACCTCAAACTCCTGGGCTCAAGCGATCCTACTGCCTCAGCCTCCCAAGTAGCTGGGACTATAGGCATGCACCACCATGCCCAGCTAATTTTTTTTCTATATATTTTTAGTTGTCTGATTAATTTCTTTCTATTTTTAGTAGAGATGGGGTCTCGCTCTTGCTCAGGGTGGTTTCGAACTCCTGAGCTCAAACGATCTGCCCGCCTCGGCTTCCCAGAGTGCTAGGATTACAGAGGTGAGCCACTGCGCCCGGCCAGCAGTAATATTTTGAAAGGAATCTTCTACGCAGTAGATCTCAGCAGTGGGCTTAAAATATTCAGTAAACCATGTTGTAAACAGATGTGCTGTCATCCAGGCTTTCTTGTTCCATTTCTAGAGCACAGGCAGAATAGATTTACCATAATTCTTAACAGCCCTAGGATTTTCAGAATGGTAGATGAGCATTAGCTTCAATTTAAAGTCACCCCTAATAAGAGAGTCAACATGTCCTTTGAAGCTTTAAAGCTAGGCACTAACTTGCTTTCTCTAGCAATGAAAGTCCTAGACGGCATCTTCTTCCAATATAAGGCTGTTTCATCTATGTTGAAAATCTGTTAGTGTAGCCACCTTCTTCATCAGTTATCTCAGCTAGATCTCTCAACTAGCTTCAGACTTTTCTTCTGCAGCTTCCTCCCTGCTCTCAGCCTTCATAGACTTGAACAGAGTTAGAGCCTTGCTCTGGATTAGGCTTTGGCTTAAGGGACTGTTGTGGCTGCTTTGATCTTCTATCCAGACCACTAAAACTTTGTCCATATCAGCAATAATGCTGTTTTGCTTCCTTATCATTTGTGTGTTCACTAGATTAAGATTTTAATTTGCTTCAAGAACTTTTCCTTTGCATTCACAACTTGGCTAACAATTATAACATCAAAGATCACAGATCGGCCAGGTGCGGTGGCTCACGCCTGTAATCCTAGCTCTCTGGGAGGCCGAGGCGGGCAGATCGTTTGAGCTCAGGAGTTCGAAACCAGCCTGAGCAAGAGTGTGACCCCGTCTCTACTAAAAATAGAAAGAAATTAATTGGACAACTAAAAATATATAGAAAAAATTAGCCGGGCACGGTGGTGCATGCCTGTAGTCCCAGCTACTCGGGAGGCTGAGGCAGGAGGATCGCTTGAGCCCAGGAGTTTGAGGTCGCTGTGAGCTAGGATGACGCCACAGCACTCTAGCCCGGGCAACACAGTGAAACTCTGTCTCAAAAAAAAAAAAAGATCACAGATCATCACAAAAGATAAAATAATGAAAAAGTGTAGAATATCATGAAAATTACCAAAATGTGACACAGAGACACATTTGTGAGCTCATGCTGTTGGAAAAACGGCACTAAAAGGCTTGCTCGATGCAGAGTTGCCACAAACCTTCAATTTGTAAAATACGCTGTGAAGCACAGTAAAGCAAAGCACAATAAAAGAAGGTATGCCTTCACCTTCTTTTCAGATACCCCACGGTGCATTCACCAAGGTAGATCATATACCAGGTCATCAAATAAGTCTCAATAAATTTTCACAATTGAAATCACACTGAATATGTTCTCAGATCACAATAGAATTAAATTAGAAATCAATAGCATACCTAGAAAACCCCGAAATATTTTAAAATTAAACAGCATACTTCTAATAACCTATGGGTCAAAGAAGAACTCAACAAGGAAAATTAGAAAATACTTTCAACTGGGAGTAAGTTGAAGAGCTCTATCATACAGCATAGTGACTATGTTAATGACGATATGTTCTTGAAAAATGTAAAGACAGTGGATGTTAAATGTTCTCACTGCAAAAGTATGTCAGGTAACACATTTGTTGATGAGCTAGATTTAACTGTCCCACGATGTACATATACTTCAAAACATCATATTGTACACAGTAAATACATATAATTTTATCTGTCAATTTAAAAATAAAATACTTTGCATTGAACGATAGTGAAAGTATGGCATCAAAATTTGTGGGACACAACTCAAGCAACGCTGAGAGGGAAGTATGTATAACTTTCAACACTTATTTTAGAAGAAAGGAAGATAAAATCAATTACCTAAGGTTCTACCTTAAGAAGTTAGAGGGGGAAAGACAAAGCGAACCCAAAGGTAATAGATGAAAGGAAACAAAAACAATGGGAAAACTAGGGTGGTGATGGTATTGATGCACAGAAGTTGGACATACATGTACCCCCCATGACCTGGCACTTTCACTCCGCACTATCTACCTCAGAGAAATGGGACCATATGTCCACAAAAGACCTGTGTACAAGATTGTTCATAGCATTATCTGTAGTAATCCACACTAGACAGTACTCAAATTCCTACAAATATTAGAGTGGATACATTTTGAATACCGTGTAGCAGTAATGTTAAGCTATAGTTCTTCAGCTATAAAGTGACAAATATAGCTGAATCTTGAAGACCTAATTATGAGTGGGAGAAGCCAGACACAAAAGAGTATATACTGTATGATTCCATTCATATAAAGTTCAAAAACAGGTGACATTTGTATGTGCTAGTTAAAAGCCAGTTAAGTGTTCACCATTGGTGGGGGATCATGAATGGACTCGGACCTGATGGGGCTTCTGAAGAGTTAGAAATGTTTTGTGTCTCGATCTGGGTCCAGATTACATGGTTATGTTCAGTATGTGAAAAACCATCGAGCTATACTTATGTTTGTGTACTTTCCTACATGTATGTTATACTTGAATAAAAATGCAGCAAAAAACCCATGGACAATATTTACAGTGACATTAGGTGACAATGTATCCCCATGGACTCCAAAATAAAAACAGATAAGTGCAAATCACCCATAGCCACAAGATCCACAGGTTATTGGCATCAGTGTAGGAGAAAGCAGGAGTTGACAGACCATCTGAAAGACCTGACGGACAATTCCACAACAGCGTATTCACGAAAAAGTGTGGCAGTCCAATTTAAAAACAGCAGCTGAAAGTGGGTGGGATTTTACCTTCCAGTAAAAACCGAGTTGAGTACAAGGGACCTGTGGTCAGAAGGTCTGAAAAGGATGGAGCAGCCTAGTCCTGTATAAACTCTTGAAACCGATGCTCTAGGTCTCCCTTCCAGGACAGGGTCCCCCACTGAGGAGAATTTGCTGCAAGTAGGATTGAAATTAAGCAAGACAGGAACAATAGAGAAGAAAGAGAAGGTCCAGGTAAAAGTGGGAGAGAGGACCCAGAACCGGGAACTCTAATCAAGCAAGTCATCATATTTCTTTGACCTACATCAAAATGGCAGAAAGGGTGCCTGAGTGCAGTTACAAAAGCTACCCCAAGCTGTGCTTCTTTCTAAAGGTTTGGGAAAACTTATTTCACATAAAAATGAGCAACAGATTGTGGAGATGGTTGCACAACCCTAAATATACTAAAACCCACTGAACTGTATGTAGCCTTCAAGTGAGTGAATTTTATAGTGTGTGACATATACTTCAAAGCTGGAAAAAAACCAAACAAAATTATCAAAGTCAAGTCCCAGGCAAAATTATTATAAGGGGGAAAAAAGGTATCAAAAGCACTCCAGAAAAACATGCTCAAAAAATAGAACAAATCAGCCGGGCGCGGTGGCTCACGCCTGTAATCCTAGCTCTCTGGGAGGCCGAGGTGGGCGGATCGTTCTGAGCTCAGGAGTTCGAGACCAGCCTGAGCAAGAGCGAGACCCCGTCTCTACCAAAAATAGAAAGAAATTAAT
>CAUYSK010099781.1:0-14991 GCA_963575035.1 Avahi laniger
GGCAAAAGGCATGAACAGAAACTTTTCAAAAGAAGATAGACTAACGACCAACAAACATATGAAAAAATGCTCAACATCTCTAATCATCAGGGAAATGCAAATCAAAACCACAATGAGATATCACCTAACTCCAGTGAGAAAGGCTTTTATCAAAAAGTCCCAAAACAACAAATGTTGGTGTGGATGCAGAGAGATAGGAACCCTCAAACACTGTTAATGGGACTGCAAACCAGTACAATCTCTGTGGAAAATAGTATGAAGATATCCCAAAGAACTGAAGTAGAACCACCATTTGATCCAGCAATATCACTACTGGGTATTTACCCAAAGGAAAAAAAGACATTATATAAAAAAGATGCTGACACTATGTTTATTGCAAAGATATAGAAACAACCGAAGTGCCCATCAATACATGAATGGATTAATAAAGTGTGATATATGTGTACCATGGAATACTACTCAGCCATAAAAAATGGTGAACTTTTACCTCCTTTATTAACCTAGATGGAACTGGATGGAACTGGAGTTCATTCTTCTAAGTGAAGTATCCAAGAATGTAAAACCAAACACCATATGTACTCATCATTAAATTGGAACTAATTGATCAACACTTATGTGCACATGTGAAAATAACATTCATTGGAAATCAAGGAAGTGGGAGTGGGGAGGAAAGAATGGGTAAATTGACATCTATCAGGTACAATGTACATTATCTGGATGATGGGCACACTTATAACTTTGATTCAAATGGTGCAAAACAAACTTATGCAACCACAATGTTTGTACCCTTATAATATTCTGAACTAAAATTTTAAAAAAAAGAAAGAAAGGAAAAAAATTATTTTTTTCCCGTGCCAGTATCTTCTCAAACCTTTCTACAGTGTCTTAAAAAGCCTGCCATTATAGCCATTATTTGAGTGAATTCAATAGCCAAAGGGAATACATTTGCATGTCTATATTCCTATTTTCTATAAAAACTTGTGAGTCAGTTTATTCTGTGCCAGCACTGTGTGTTGCCAGGCTCATTCAATTGGGGGTTCAGTGTCAGCCATAAGTCCCTCTCTATTTAAAATAAGTTGATGTAGCTATTTAAACGATGTGTAGGTGAGGATGTGGCCATGAGGCTTTACACACAGGCAGCGTAATTGTTTTGAAGCAGTGAGTAAGCTGGGAATGATTAACTATTACAAAACAGTCATGGTCATCACTGGTGCATCAGATTATGGAGTGTAGGGAAGAGGAATTTGGAATGCATCCCAGGGAAAACTTGTCAAAAGCAGAGAGCTAACTAAGCAGCAAAGAAAGGAAGAGCTGCAGAGTGAAGGAGGTTAGTTTTAAAAGATGAAATAGCACAAATAGCACTAGGTATAAGTGAAAGAGAAAATGATGTGTCCTTAAACAAAAGTATATGTTGACTTGAATTCAAGCTAGGGAGATACACATAGAGTTTGATATATTACTTATTTAATTTTGAAAGTAAATAAGCTATAATCCATACATCCTTGTTTCAGAAGTTAAAGCTCAATAAGACAGACATGGAAAAATACTTAGGCTAATTTTTTTAGTGAGTATAATTTAAACATTTCAAATATATGTTAATGTAATTATGGTTTCCACATCCTAGTAATACAGATTTTATGCTCCAGTGACCTTTTATTTCAGAGAGTACAGAGAAATGGGGGTTTTAAATTGTCAATGATATCAAATGCTACAATTCAGTTTCATCTCATTTGTAAAACTATAAGGTTGGATTACATGCTATTATTATCTAACAATTTGTTTCTTTGGCTCCATTAAAGCAATTATATTATGTCTTTCTGGAGAGTGGAGAAGCCTGTCTCTCTATCTGTAGAACCAGAATAAGCTTCTTTTTTAGTCTTCTATATTCTTGGAGCTCATACAGAATTTAATTTAAGAAGAGGAAAACTGCACATAGCAAAATAAAATTGTCATAAACTAAATAGTACCATCCTTGCACAACTAAAAACCACTGATGTCAGGTAACTTATAATAAGACACATCTTCTTTTTTATTTTAATGAAGTTCAAATTTTTGATAAGATTGTATGAATTGAATTGATCAGAAATTCAATATCAGTGTTTATATTTATGAGGTGATTTGAGATGATTTTTGTTGATGATTGGATATAAATTATTCCTTGGTGACTTACCCAAAGGAGAAATAATGGATGACGATCATTGCAAAAACTTGAAAGTGTGAAGTGAGTTGAGGAATTGAAAAAAAGTGGAATAAAAACATACTAAAATAACACACATGACAAAAGGAAGATGTAAGATGTAATATGCTGCAACCATTTTGAAAAATATTTGGCAGTGCCTGAAAAACGTAGAGCTACTGTAATTTCCAACGATTCTGTTCCTATATTTATAACCAAAAGAAATATAAACATATTCTCCCCAGGCACATTGGTTTGCACCTGTAATTCCAAATATTTAGGAGGCTGAGGTAAGATGATCACTTGAGCCCAGTAGTTCAAGACCAGCATAGGTAACATAGAGATACACTGTCTCAAATAAAAATAATAGATAAATAAAAATATATGCCCACACTAAAACTTAAATGTACAGCAATGTTTATAGCAGAATTATACATAGCCAAAAATTGGAAATAAATCAAATGTCTATAAACTGGTGACTATATAAATAAAATGTAATATATCCACAATTGCATATTACTTTTCAACACAAATGAATGAATTACTGATACATGCTACAATATGGATGAACCTTTAAAACACACCACTAAATAAAAGAAGCATGTCACAAAAGACCACCAATTGCATAATTTCATTTATATATAGGAAATGTGCAGAATCACAAATAAAGGCAGAAAATAGATTAAAGTTGCATAAAGTTGGGGTGTGGAGAGAAATAAGGAGTGACTACTAATGAATATGCAGTTGCTTTTATGGTGATAAAAATGTTCTAAAATTGATTGTGGTGATTTTTGTACAAATCTGTGAATAATTACATGGTATGTGAGTTATATCTCAATAAAGCCATCTTTAAAAATTAGTAAAAAAAAAACCAGAAAAATATCACTCAACCTTGGAAATCTGTCACATACTTATTGATTACATTTATAAAAAGATCTAACATACTGAAGAATTTACTTACTTATAGTTCAGCCTTTCCCTTCCTTAACCATATTTAACCATCATAGGCAGGAATAGTTTTGCTCCTGTTTCTTTCATTTATATTTTTCAAGGAAATAGAAAGTGTTAGTATACCATAGGATATACCTTCTACAACTCTTTCTATGTACTGTGAAGGGAGGAAGGACAGAGAGAGAGAGAGAGAGAAAAAGGAGAGAGAGGGAGACATGGGAAGGAGAGAGGGAGGATAATGTGCTAACAATTGTGATATCTGGAGTAAAAGAATTACGAGCGTTCTACAAATGGTTCTTGCAACTGTTATATAGGCTTAAAGCTATTTCAAAAATGAAAAAAAATAGTACAGTGGCAATAAAATAAATTAATGTATAAATGAATTAATTATAATGAGTATTAGAGTGTAGAAGGGAGTGAAAGCAAATAACAGATTATGTGGAATTTCTGTTTATGAGAAAAAGTTGGAATATAAGGAAAATAAGAAGTTAAATAACTATTTATCAAAATATAAGACTGCAAAAGATTTTTCTAGTAAAAAATTACCAAATTTCACTAAGATTTCAAAGAAAACATTTGTATGTGATAACTTGATAATGTTCATCTGTATTTCCACTTTTTAAGATAAGCCCTTAATATAAATATGTTTTACACTCATGGATCTACAAAAGAGAAAACCGAAAGGAAATTCTCTAACACTTAATCGTAATAGAGATATATCTGACAAGAGCTTATAAAACCCCTATACAATTTGTGATATCTTTAATTTCAAAAAAAAGTATGACGTGGAGTATACAGGGAAACTTTGTTAACGAAAAATGATTCATCTTTTTACAGCATGTCATTATTTTTATTAGTTTTCTGAAATAAGATATTAGAGCTTCTTCATGTGTTTAAAAAGCACAGGAGCAGAGATATCGTCCTTCCTTTTCTTCCATTGATGAAGTCTTAGTTATTCTTTAATATTTAATTAGTATTTATCTTTCTAAGGATTACCTGGTACATGTTATCTGATTATGTTTTCCACGTGCTGCTATCCCACATGTCTCTATATCTGTAACATAGCATAGACTGCACTGGGGTGACAATACTCCCACACTTCTACATTAGAAGTTTCTCAAAGGTAGATAACAGAGATAAAAGCTCAGACATTAAAATACGACTGATATATAATAAGTGTTGAAACCTTGAGGGATGAATGAATGAAGAAAAATGAATATCTAGCACAGTGCTCAATTTGTAGTCTTTAAATCAATAAAAAATATCTACTGATTCTAAATTGATTTCAATTGTCAGCAGGCAATGACCCAAAGAGATATAGAGGGATTACCAACAACTGTGTACTCCTCCCATTAAATAGCTGTTTTATTCTGAGAGAGCATACTTGGTACTCTGACCTTCTCAGAAAAACACTACACTACTGTATTTTAGGATGATTTGTGGTTTTGTCAAAAATTGGCATTTAAAGTCTATGACAGAGTAAGGAGAATATGAAGTCAGAAAAATTGGGATACTTGTGTTTTTGCTTGCCAACTAAAGAATGAAATTTTCTAGAAAAAGATGAAAGACAATTTAATAAATATTAGTTTGGCCAAAGAAAATATAATATTAATAATGAGCCTAACTTCATTCAGTTTTTAAATTAATCATTATTAGTTAAATATTATTAGTTAAATATATAATTGCAGCTTACTTATACTACAAATGACTGATGGTACTATTTTCATAACCCTATTTAATATCTATCTGAAGAACACTCCATGTTTTTTAAAAATGGAGAGAATTTGTTATTACTCTAAGTGTTATACTTTTATTTGATAAAGTGGTTTTCCTACACAGAAAGTTCTATAGCTCTTTGTGTTTTATTTATAATTATTTGTAATCTCTGGCTCTAAGGAACAACATTTGTTCCAGGGAGAATCTCAAGGATACAGGTATTGTTTACGTTAATATGTGATAACTGTTAAAGGTCAAATGATAATATATTATATTTTTTCACAGATATACTACAGTTGAATTAAACATATCATCATTATCTTAAACATTATGAGACCCATCAAAATTCATAAAGGAAAAAGTGAATTTTCAGAGGAAGTGGAGAGTAACTCCATAAAAGTAGTCAGAAAATAAGACTAATTTTCTAACTTTGTATTTTGGTCAATTGTTCTATCAGTTTTTTTAGTATAAAATTTTTATTTTTATTAGTAAATATTTGAAGTATCATTTGCTTAAAATATGATCATCTAGCAAGATAAACACAAAAGCAAAAATAGAAGTCCAATTATCAGAACTAACTAGGATGCTCAATACAATGATAAATTGGAAGATCAACATAAAAAATCAATAATATTTTAAACACTAATTTTAAAAATAGACTATAGAATGGAAAGTGATTGTGAAATTTGAATGATTTGCACATCAAATCACATATTCAAAGAAGAAAAATATATGGGTATCTATGTTTCATTAATCAGGACATATTAAAATTAACACAAGTTTTAGAGTATTATTTGCATTTCCACGTGTCACATTATTCTTTCAACCATGGAGGATGCATAACAAAAGAAATATTATACTTTACAGAGTTAATGTTATATAAATTTGGGAAGCATATTAACAAACAGTGTTTCTGTTCCTATTTCCATTATTTGAAGCTTTAATTGTTATAGTGGAGATTTAGTGGAGAATTGACTCTCCATGGTGATAAATGTTTTCTATTTTTATATGATGTGGGTAACAAGAATATATACATTTGCTAAAACTATCAAAATAAATATGTGTGATCTCTGTAGTTTACAGTATAAAATCATGCCTTAATTTTGAAAAGTCAAAAAATATATCACGTATTTACTGATGACATGATATTATATCTAGAGAACACCATGGAGTCAACCAAGAGGCTCCTGGAATTGATAAATGAATTCAGTTAAGTCTCAGGATATAAAATAAATACACACAACTCAGAGGCTTTCATATATGCCAACAGCAGACAGACCAGAACCAACTCATGTTGAAATTTAATTGTCATTATAACAGTATTAAGAGTGTGAGACTTTTAAGAGGTGATTAGGCCATGAGGGATCCTGCTCATGGATGAGGTCAGCTCCTTCTTGACCCTTTTGCCTTACACCAGAGAATGATGCATCAAGACATCCCTCATGCAGCATCTTGATACTGGATTTCCCAGCTTTCAGAACAGTAAGGCAGAAAATTTCTGTTCATTATAAATTATCCAGTCTGTGGTATTTTATAATAGTAGCACAAAAAGCAAAATAAGGCATCATGTTTCCCAATCAAGCTTTGGAAAGTCAAATTGGCATTTGTCAATGTTTTCCTCAGGGAGATTGAGTTGCGCTGTCCTTTAACGTAGGGGGGTGTTTATGAAGTAAAGTAAACTCAAATGAATTCCATCTTATCCAGTTGCTAGCTATGTGCCCCAAGGAAGTTATATATTCTTTCTATTTTTAGGAATATCTACGTTATCAGTGACAATAGTACCTACTCCACATGATTGTATTAGATTAAGTGAGCAACATTAAATTTAACATCTCAGATCCCAGCACAGGCCATCAACTAAGTGTGTGTTCCCTTTTCTTCTTTCTTTGCGTATAAAAAAAGCCCTTATGAATCTCATCACCTGGTTATTCCTCTACTTCAGAAACATAAAATCCACAGTTGCTACAGTCTTCCAAAATTAGAAAATCCAACATTTTATGTCCATATTTTTTGTGTTTATACAATTCTTATAATTCCTTCTGAACTTAAGGTAAATTACTTAACATCATCTCTTGAGCCTATTTTTCTAGGGAAACTCCAAAGGAGTGCTAAAGCCTCATGGAGGCAAATAGATTTTTGAGCAGTCTAAGTAAACAGAAGTGATCAATAGAGAAAAACCTCATCCTATCGCTACCGTTTAACAACAGAAATCAAATTCCTAAGACCTACCTATATCTGTAAGGTATGAAGATATTTATATTTTTATGTCTTGTTTTCAAGAATCTGAACCCACCTAAATACTCTATTTTTCAGGAATATTTTGCATATTTATGTGCAAATCCCAAAGTTTCCATGACTTTGCAGTTTGCTATTAACATTTTGTGTAGACTTTGTCCTAGCTAAAGATATATGAACACATTTTACATACAGCCCAAATGCTAGCCAGACCTTCCTTATGCATAAAAGACAGATCTTTCCCTTGGAAGTAATTTTCCCTATGATATATTACAGAATGTGTTACAGTTTTCCTGGCCAGCAAGCAAACCACATTCTATTCAATATCAAATGAGTGGGTTGATACACTAAGAATTTTCAATAATCTTGGGCTTCCAGACTAGTAAGGAAATGGAGCCATTTTCAATTTCTAAAAATCTACTCAAGTTTCCAGTCTGGGATATAAGAAGCTTGAAAATTACCACTCCATCCTAACAATGAGTAGAAAGATGAACAAACTGAAAAATCAACAACTCATTTCAGATCTGTCAGAGAAGTAAGGTCACAGTACAAACCACTATCCTCAAAATTGGAAATACATACAGGAAAATACAGAGAATCACCACTTACCTGAACAAAATCTCACAAGCTCATTTCTGTGGGAACCGGTATCAAGGTATGAAAAATGAAACCATAATTGATGAATTGCTGGAGGTTCAGTGTAATAAGTCTAAAAGTTAAAAACTCCAGGGGGACCCAGTAATAAAGAGGTATACTTTTTTGAATTTTACCTCCAGGAGCTTGACCAGGTTCTCACAGTAAATATCAGAGGAAAACCCCTCCATGCTTTTGGTAGGGGAAAAGAAAAAGGAATCATCTGAAATACACCAGAGCATTCTTTCCTTCTTAAAAGGGTTTGCCCTTGGAAGATACCATTTAACCAGAACCTAATTCCTGCAGTTTTATGAGAGCCTAACTGACTGGGAAGAAGGTAAATACCCAATTCCAGCTGCCTCTAGCCATCATGTCCTACATAAGGAGGGCATGAGAAGCTGAGAAGCATGTCCGAAGTTCACAATTTAGAGGCAGAGGCTGACTGAAACACTGAGACCTAACCATTGAATGATAAAATGCTTTCCTTTCCCCCACATATCACCACCACATGACTGCAGTTCATTTTACCAAATATATCATGATTAGATATCAAGAAAAAATCATGAGACATATTAAAAGGCAAAAAGCACAGTTTGAAAAGGCAGAACAAGTATCAAAATTAGACTTAGATATGAAAGAGATGTTAGAATTATCAGAACTTTTTAGAATTATAATTAATATGCTAAAGATTCTAGAAGATAAAGTAGATGGCATTTAAGAAAAGATAGACAATGTAAGCAGAAAGATGGGAATTCTAAGACGGAGCCAAAAGGAAATATTACAGATCAAAATCACTGTAGCAAAAATGAATTTCTCTGATGTGCTTATTAGTAGACTGTACACAGCTGAGGAAAAAAAACCTCTCAGTTTAAGAATATATCAATAGAAATTCCCAAAACTGAGAAGGAATGAAAAAATAACTAAACAAAAGACGAATATCCAAGAACTGAGAAGCAACTACAAAAGATGTAATATACACCTGATGGGAATCCTAGAATAAAAGGAATAGAATATTTGAAACAATAATTACTGAAAATTTTCTTCAAATTAAGACACCAAACTACCGATTCAGCTAACACTAAGCAGGATAAATTCCAAAAAAACTAGATGTAGCCATATGATTTTCAAACTATAGAAAACCTACGATAAATGGAAAAAAAATCCTGAAGGAAATCAGAGGGAGAAATCACCTTTACCTACTGAGAAGCAAAGGTAAAAATTACATCTGACTTCTCCTCAGAAACCTGGCAAGCAAGAATAGAGTGCATGAATACATTTTAAAAGTTGAGAAAAAAAAAGTCACATGCCGTCAACTTAGACTTTGGTAGCCTGCAAAATTATTGTTTAAAAGTGAAAAAGAAAGAAAGACTTTGTCGTAGAAAAACAATAACTTGATTTATTGGCATTACACATAACTTGTAGGAAATGTTAAGAGAAGTCCTTTAAGGAGAAAAAAATGATATAGGTCAAAACTTGGATCTGCATAAAAAGAAAGATGATCAGAGAAAGAATAAGTGAAGGTAAAATAAACATTTATACTTCTTATTCTTCAATGATTTAACATATATAATTGAATACATCATTGCTCTTATTTTGAACAAATTGTTATATGTGTGTATACATAAGCATATGTATAAGTAATATGAATGACAGCAATGATACAGGGATGGGAGGAAGGAACGAGGATGATTTTGTTATTATAGGGTACCTATGTTATCAGCGAATTAGTATTGTGTTATTTGAAAGTAGACCTGGATTATTTATAAATGTGTATTGCAAACTAGAACAACCATTTAAAAAAGTAAAAAAAAAAAAAGTGTAATTGATATGCCAATAAAGAAAAGGTAATCATGTGAAATGCTCAATTAAAACCACAAAAGACTGAAAAAGAGTGGAAGTTAAAAATGAGAATGAAGAGCAAAGGCAACAGAAACAAAGTAACAACAAATAATCCAACTATATCAATAATCAATAAATGTCAATGATCTAAGTATACTAATTAAAAGACAGAGATTGTCAGAATAAATAAAAAGCAAGCCCCAATTATGTTATCTAAAAGAAACCCACTTTGAATATGAAAACACAGAAGACGGTTGAATAGAAACTTTCAGCAATCGTCCCTCTGCATGAAAACCTTATTTTTATCCATGAAAGCAAGCAACTTCATAAGAAAAAAAAATTAGGTGAGCAATCATACTACTTGGTTTTAGCATTATGCCAAGGGAAATGGCACTGAAGAGGGCAGAAAAGACAGTTTTGCATTGCCTACACCATCCCTCCTCTATCCCCCAGCAGTGCCATGCCAGCACATCCTCCAGTGGAGATAGAATCCATGTACCTTGGAGAAGGACAGTGAAGTGATTATGAGGATTTGAATTGAAACTCAGGAGCTCCTTGGCACAGGGGAACATAGCACAGGACAGAATTCTGGTGACCACGGAGGGAGCATTTTGACCAGCCTGGCCGGAGGAGAATCCTCTGGCCTGAAGCCCAAGTTCCCACAAGACCCACCATATGGCAGAAAAAGAGGACTGGACTAAATTTGTACAGTAGTTGGGCCACAGAGCTGCAGCCCTTGGGCATTTCCTGTGGCTGTGCTGGCTCAGAGCCAGTGGTCATGGGGTGTACATGACCCGGTGAGACAGCAGCTGTGGCTGAACCAGTGCCTGTGTTACCCCTCCCACAACTACAGTGTGGCTCAGGGAGCGTCTTCTCCCACTTGAGGAAAGGAAAGGGAAGAACTCAGAGGACTTTATTTTACTGTGGCTAAGCTTATACCTGAGTTGCGAAACAAAGTACCAACAGGCTCCTAAGGCCCCTGAGTTCCTGGGTGACATATCTGGACCAACCCTTGGCCAGAAAGAAACATGCTGTCTTGAAAGGAAGGACCCATTCTTGGGAGGATTCACCATTTGCAGACTAAAGAGCCCTTGGGCTTTGAATAAACATCAGAAGTAGCCAGGCAATAGTTACTACTGGCTTTGGGTGAGAATGGTCTGGCTTCAGGTGTGACCTGGTGCCGGTGGCCATGAGGGAGTACACACATCACTCCTAGCAACTCCCACAGCCTAGCACAGGAAGTGAGGAAAGAGAGTGAGAGACTTTGCCTGACAATCCAGGGAATCCTCTTTTGTCTTATGCAAGCTCACCATGGCAGTACCACCAGGAGTGTGCAAGAGTCACAGCATTACTAGGCTTTAGCCACCCTCAATGGTGTCATAGCTGAAGTAACCAGAGACTTAGACCACAACACTCAATTCCATTTGAGTATCTGGAAAGCCTTCTCAAGAATGATAGATTCAAACAATCCCAGACTTTGAAGATTAAAATAAAAATCTAACTCTCTGATATCCAGACATTGATGAACATACACAAGTATCAAGAACATTCAGGAAGACATGACCTCATCAAATGAATTAAATAAGGTACGAGTGACCAATCTCAGTGATGAAGATAGGTGACTTTTAGAAAAAAATTCAAAATAACTGTCCTGAAGAAGCTCAATGAACTCCAAGACAAGAAAAAAATCAGAAGGCTATCAGAAAAATTTAACAAAAAAATTGAAATAATTAAAAAAAAGCCTCAGGCACAAATTCTAGAGCTTAAGAATTCAATTGACAAAATGAGAAATGTATCACAGTCTCTGAACAACAGAATTGACCAAGCAGAAGAAAGAATTACTGACCTTGAAAACAAGATATATGAAAATACACACAAGAGAAAAAAGAATAAATAAGAATGAAGCATACCTACAAGATATAGAAAATAGCAGCAAAAGAGAAAAATCTAAGAATTATTGGCTTTAAAGAAGATGTAGAGAGATATTAGGGTAGAAAGTTTATTCAAAGAAATAATAAAAGAACTTTCCAAAGCTACAGAAAGATATTAATATTCAGATCCAAAAAAGTCATAGAACACCAAACAGATATAACCCAAACAGGGCTACCATGAGGCATTTAATAATCAAGCTCCCAAAGGTCACAGATAAAGAAAAGGTCCTAAGAAAAGCAAGAGAAAAGTAATATATAAATCAGCTCCAATATGTCTGGCAGCAAACTTCTCAGTAGAAACCTTACAGGCCAAGAGAAAGTGGCATGAAATATTTAAAGTGCTGAAAGGAAAATACTTTAACCCTAGAATATTATATTGAATCAACAGAATCAACATAGTTAAAACGTCTATACTACCCAAAGTGATCTACAGATTCAATGCAATCCCTATTAAAATAGCAACATGATTTTTCACAGATCTAGAAAAAATAAGTCTACACTTCATTTGGAAGCAGAGAAGACCCCGTATAGCAAAAGCAATCTTAAGCAAAAAAAAAAAAAAAAATTGGAAGGCATCATTTTACCAGACTTCAAGCTATACTACAAGGCTATCGTAACTAATACAACATGGTACTCACACAAGAACAGAGACAGAGACCAAAGGAATAGAACTCAGATATAAAACCATCCTCATATAGCCATCTAATCGCTGACAAAGCAGACAAAAACACTGGGGAAAAGAATCCTTATTCAATAAATGGTGCTGGGAAAACTGGATAGCCACATGCAGAAGACTGAATCAGGATCCACACCTTTCACCTCTCACAAAAATCAACTCATGGTGGATAACACATTTAAACCTAAGGCATGAAAGTATAAGAATTCTAGAGGAAATGTTGGAAAAACTCTTCTAGACATTGGCCTAGGCAAATAATTTATGAAGAAGACCTCAAAGGCAATCACAGAAACAAAAATAAATAAATGGGACCTGATCAAATTAAAAAGCTTCTGCGCAGCCAAGGAGACTATCATGAGAGCAAACTGACAACCTACAGAATGGGAGAAAATATTCGCATATGACACATCCAATAAAGGGCTGATAACTAGAATCTATATAGAACTCTGGGAAATCAGCAAGAAAAAAATCAAACAACCCTATCCAAAAGTGGGCAAAGGACATGAACAGAAACTTTTCAAAAGAAGATAGAATAATGGCTAACAAACACATGAAAAAATGTTCAACATCTCTAATCATTAGGGAAATGAAAATCAAAACCACAATGAGGTATCACTTATCTCCAGTGAGAATAGCCTTTATCAAAAAGTCCCAAAACAATAAATGTTGGTGTGGATGCAGAGAGATAGAAACACTCATACTATGCTGGTGGGACTGCAAACTAGTGTAACCTCTGTGGAAAGCAATATGGAGATACCTTAAAGAGATACAAGTAGATCTACCATTTGATCCCATTATGGGGCATCTACCCAAAAGAACAAAAGACATTCTATAAAAAAATACATCTGCACTAAAATGTTTATAACAGCACAATTTACAATTGCAAAGATGTGGAAACAACTCAAGTGCCCATCAATACATGAATGGATTAATAAAATGTGATATATGTATACCATGGAGTTCTCCTCAACCACAAAAAACAATGGTGATCTAGCACCTCTTGTATTATCCTGGATAGATCTGGAACCCTTTCTACTAAGTGAAGTATCCCAAGAATGGAAAAACAAGCACCACATGTACTCACCACCAAATTGGTTTTAAGTGACCAACACTTAAGTGCACATATAGTAATAACATTCATCAGGTGTGAGGCAGATGGAAGTGGGGAGGAGATGAGTATATACACATCTAATGGGCATGCTGCACACTGTCTGGGGAATGGACATGCTTAAAGCTCTGACTCAGGCAGGACAAGGGCCATATATGTAACCTAAACATTCATACACCCATAATATACTGAAATTAAAAAAAAAAAAAGAATGTTTCCCTAAAAGCTCTCAGTAAACTCTCATTCTGGTTGACTGCAGCTAGGCCAACTCGTTTTCTCAACCTATGGCTATTGCCAAGACTAAGAATTGTTAAATGCGTAAGTCAAAGGGGAACACCACTGCATCAATATTAGAATTCTTTCAGGAAGGAGGAAAGGATTAGATGATCAACATTTTCCCATTAGTAGCCACTTAGCATATTACATATATCCCAAAATAGTTTGAAAAGAGAATTTAAATTCAGTGAATTTAGATGGACCTTACAATCAAGGTCAAGATGTGAAATTAGCATTAGAATTTGAAACTGAACAAAACATTTGAAGGCAGAATTTATAAACTCAGAAGTGAGATCATTGTTCATTGTCACTGAATAATAAACTAGCAAATAAAATTTTTGATTCTTTAAAAATACTAATTGTTTGAAATTATTTTCCTAAAACATGATGATACTCTTAAATTCATTGATAATGTAATTGCAGGATTAGCCCAAACTGGACCTACTCTATTGATAACAAAATGTCCATTTACCTTGCAGGTACAAAAAAGCCAAAACCGCACTTCAAGTAGCCCAGTCATGCACAATAAACAAAGCTTTGACTTCTAACAACACCTAGAAGCAACAATTTCTCTTCATGGAACCAAGAAGACTGGGACATGACCAAAACCTGACCACTGGAATTCCTTCAAAAGGGATGGTATGTTGGCCAGGAAGATCCAGGAATAAAATTCACCTCAACATACCTTACTGTAGATGGTCGAATTTGAAGTCCTCCAATTAGACCTTGCCAAGCCACATTCCTAAATCCTTTCCCTTTCCCTCCAAGCCCTTAAAACTTGCCCCAGAGCCCAAATTGGTGAGACAGATTTGACCCTAACTTCTGTCTCCTTGTGGGTTGGCCTTGCAATAGAACATTTCTTTTCTAAAAAGCTTATGTCATAGTATTGGCTTATGTGTGCATTTTGCAGTGAGCCCATTTGCGCAATAGTAATTATCTTTTAACTTTAGATTTTAAAAATTCTTATTTATTTATAGACATTTTTAATTTTACAAAAATTCTAAATATCTAGAAAGAAGTTTAAATTCAATATATATGTACACACACACACACACACACACACACACACACACACACATACATATTCATTAGCTAGCTTACCATCCAAGAGATAAGCATTCAGTAACATTTTAAATAGTTTTAATTATATTTTTCTTTACAAAGAAATTTGAATCATACTTTATATTTGTTTTTATTTTGTAAACTTAATAATTAGGGTCTCTTTTTCCCCCAATAATAGAACATTTTGAAATACATTTTAGTTATTGCAGAGCTTTTCGATTTGTTTCTTTTTTAGAGCTATAATTAGAGTTTCAACATCACAGAAATTGCCTTGAAGTGGTAAATTCATTCCAAGTAATTTCTAAGAGCCACATGGTATTGCCACTTATAATATGAGATGATAATAATATACCAGAGGGCAGGTCACATTTACTATATAAACTTTTTT
>CAUYSK010099787.1:0-11243 GCA_963575035.1 Avahi laniger
TTTCTCTATACACACAAAAAAACCCCCCCCCACCCCCCCCCCCCCCCCCCCCCCCCCCCCTTTGGGGGGGGGGGGGGGGCCGCCAAGTAAACAAAAAAGAAACTTTCTATTGCTAGCAATGGAGTTTCTCTATTATAGTGCATTTCTTTCCTAAATAGAAATATTTTCACTTATTTTCCTACTTACAATCTTTCTATTCTTGATTAAAGTTTTATGGCATTATTTTATAGAAGTCAACATTCATACATAAAACACAAAAATACTTTGTTACCACCTAAACTGAAGATAAAAAGATCTTTTAATTACTCCATTTTCAAATTATTTGTCCTATTCTAGAGAATGCAAAAAATTATTACCACTATCAAATATTGTTAAAGAATCTGAAAGTTAGCACATTATATTGCTCCTCTGGGCAATTCAAGTAAAACAAACCAAATGAAATACTGTGCTCTTATCACATGACGGTCCTTATAAAACATCATAATCATCATCTACCATTTACACAGCAAGAGATTACTTAAATACTATATATTAAACACTATGACATATAACAGAGTTTCTGTGCAACAATGAAGAGCAAAGTTTCCTTATCAAGTACAGTCAAGGATATGGATGCTTTTGGCAAAGAGACAAAGCTTTTCCAATTTTCAGTGACACTAAATTCCCCAAGTCTAAAAAAGGAAAAACCTTGACCTGTTTAGCAATACTGTTCATCAACTTATTCTGAAACCTTTCCCAGTCTCAATGGGAATAGACTGGAAGAACTCAATCCAAAACACAAACCAGAGACTTATAACTCCTACCACTAATGGATTAAAAACATCAATCAAGGCCAGGCTCGGTGGCTCACGCTTGTAATCCTAGCACTTTGGGAGGCCTAGGCGGGTGGATCGCTCAAGGTCAGGAGTTCGAGATCAGTCTGAGCAAGAGCGAGACCCCCTCTCTACTAAAAAATAGAAAGAAATGATCTGGACAACTAACAATATATATATAAAAAAATTAGCCGGGCATGGTGGCGTATGCCTGTAGTCCCAGCTACTTGGAAGGCTGAGGTAGAAGGATCTCTTGAGCCCAGGAGTCTGAGGTTGCTGTGAGCTAGGCTGATGCCACGGCACTCTAGCCTGGGCAACAGAACAAGGCATGGTGGCACTCTGGGAGGCTGAGGCAGGAGGATGGCTTGAGCTCAGGAGTTTGAGACCAGCCTGAGCAAGAAAGAGAATCCGTTTCTACTAAAAATAGAAAAAATTAGCTGCGTGTGGTGATGCACACCTGTAGTCCAGCTACTCAGGAGGCTGAAGCAGGAGGATTGCTTAAGCTCTGGAGTTTGAGGTTGCTATGAGCAAGGCTGATGCCATGGCACTCTAGCCTGGGCGACAGAGCGAGACTGTCCCAAAAAATAAAAAATAAAAATTAAAAAATTATATAATGCAATTCATTCTTAATTATTAGACTCCCTGTATTCATTCATAAACATTTATTAAGCAGTTAGTGTGTGATAGCCAACTTACTGAGTGCTTACTATGTATCAAGCAATATGTTAAGGACTTAACAAGGGTTATTCTATTTAAATCTAATAACTCTGAAAAGTAGATACAATCCTTTTATTATAGATCGAAAAAGTGAGGCTTACAAGTTAAATAAAGAAGTTACACAGTGGCCAGGTAGGGTGGCTCATACCTGTAATCCTAGCACTCTTGGAGGCTAAGGCAGGAGGATCACTTGAGGTCAGGAGTCCAAGACCAGCCTGAGCAAGAGTGAGACCTAGTCTCTACCAGGAATGGTGGCCCGTGCCTGTAGTCCTAGCTACTGGAGGGCTGAGGCAGGAAGATCGCTTGAGCCCAGGGGTTTGAGATTGCCAGGAGCTATGATGACCCCACCGGACTCTATGCAGGGTGACAAAGGGAGACTGTCTCAAAAAAAAAAAAAAAAGAAGTTACACAGCTAACAAATGGTGACATTAAGATATACTAAGTGCCAGTTTTATTATTATTGGTGGTTGCAAATCAGAAAGTTTTGTTCTATTATTTGATAGCTTTTCCCCAGAAACTAAATTTTGCATGTCTTTCTAAATGATGCAATAATTCACCTACTTTTCAATCTGCATAAAAGTAATTTATCAAAAGGAAAAATTAGCCCTTTCTCAGCTTTAAAGATAAGTTAGAGGGCAATTCAATGTAGTTACAATTAAATAATAACCTACAACATAACTATCATCGACATTTTTAGTAGGCTGTATGTAGTATACTTATCATGCAAGGTACTTAGTAACCTGAACTTTTACTTACTTCATTTACATGTCAGGTACTTACATTTTGAGAAACTCTTCTACCTTTTATGGGCCACTTGATTTTGTCATTAAGTAAGAAGATACAGCCTTACACTGTATTCCAGAACAAAAAGTCTGCTTCTAGCACAAATGGAATGGACTGATATAAAAATAACTGTTACCCCAGTCTGGGCAACATAGCAAGACTCCATCTCTACAAAAAAATTAAAAATTAGCCAAGCATGGTGGTGCACACCCAGATACTTAGAAGGCTGAGGCAGGAGGATCACTTGAGCCCAGGAGTTCCTGCCTGGGCAACAGAACAACACCCTGTCTCTACAGAACGTAAAAAAAAAAAAAAAAAAAAAAAATCCAGCCTAAAGACAGAAGCCTAAAGTACAGAAGTACAAAAGCCTGAAGACAGATAAACATATGTTGGCACTCTGTTTAACAAAACAATCTCAACTTTATGCAGGACTTCACTACAGAACTAATACTTTTTTGAAAAGATATATTTATATAACGATCCTGAACAGCAGCCCTTAACTAACATGTACCAAAAAGCTCTTAATTTCTAAAAGGTTAAATTATCATGAGTACAACTAATTGTTATAAGTAACAGAGACTACTGACAACTAAAAAGAGATACAAACGAAAAATTAACTGATTTTAATACACAAATCAGCCAAATGCAAAACACAAAATTTATTTCCAGGTAACATGAAAACAGATTAATCTCTTTCTCCAGACCCACTCAATTAAAAAAAAAATTAATCTCAACTCTAATTTCAATGCCAATAATTGGCCCCTAGACAACTTCTGGATTTACTAAATATTCATGTCTACTAAGAACCAGAAAATTCTTAAAATAAATTATACTCTTATGATTAGTTAAGAGTATCCAGTCTTTCTGGTATCCTATAACCAGTTTCTTTCTTGTTGGTGAAATGGCATCATAACATGGGACTAAATATCATGTATATACCTTGACATACAGAAAGCTTGTTTTATACTAACACACATTCAATTAATTGCCATATTCACAGTTCTCCTAAAATCTGTATTATAGAAAATACAATAATTATTTTCTATTCAATTCACTCATATTTTTGATCTTATACACTGCTGTGTTTCTTTAAAACCTCACAGACCTTAAATTTATTTGAGATACTATCCTTCAGTTTGGAAGCAATGTTTTGTTACTGTCAAGGTAAATTTAGACTAACTATCAAAGCCTTTAAACCCAGTTGATTCTTAGAAATTCTTCCATCTATAAAACATAAGAATTATAACCAAATTAACAAATCGGACATCAGAATGCCAAAAATTAAGTCATTAAAAGGGAATCCAGAGAAAGAGCCAGTTGTGCAAGAACAGGAAGTGATGTACACTGCCATTTTGCAGATGAACTATTTAGAAACATAAGAAGTGCCATACTAATCTGGTATCAACTCAGACTAATAGCTCTCAGTATTTTCTTTCTGACAGTGGCATCAGAGGTCATCTGAAATAACCCGTAGGCAGTTCTCCCTTAATAATGTATTTATCCTTAATATTTGAGAAAAACAGGAAGGGAAACAAAATGTATTTATCTAATTGATCAAGAACATACTTTTACCACTTTTAGACAAACTTCCTACCAGCTATGGAAAAGACAGTTTGTTTTCAGCTGTCCTAAAGAATACCCCTTAGTTCCAGTATGCTGAAATATTGCAAGTAGTTAACTTATATCCTGTGTACATCCTTAAGTTTTGTAGCCTTTATTGATAAATTCTCTCTGCCTGCATCTTTCCAAGATAAAAGCAGTCACTCTTTACTGAGCAGTATGCCTGAATGTATACATGTTAGTACATATGAATTAATTATCAACAACAAACCATAATATAGAGAACTAGATAGACATTATGGCATAATTTGCCATGTAGGAGAAAACTCTACATATTATGACATGCAGCTTTGTCACGAAATAAAGATTCAAATGAATAGCATTGTTTAAGTTAAATGAATTGAGATGAATATTAAAAGGGAATAAAGAAAACAAAGAAAATTCCACTTTCTGAGGAAAAATATAATAAAACTTATTTAACATGCCATGTCCCCTACATTAAAATCATGAAATAGGATAACAGAAATTAAATTAGTGCTGGCACTACTACTAACAACATCTTTAAATCCTTGTCCTTAGTTTTCTGGGAACATGTTTCAGAAAAAAAGAAAAAAAAATTCCTATCTTAAAACAGGTTTCAAAATGCAACAAACACACCAAAAAGCTCTAGTGGACAACATTTAATGACAACATAAAACGTAGATGGCATTTGGAGGTATTTAAAAATAAGTCACTAAGTAAAACTTAAAACACTAAATACAACTCGTTAGTAAAATATCACAACAATTCGTATCTATACAGTTTAGTCATCTTCATCACTTTGTGAAAAATTATTTAATTCAATTAAAATTCATATATGAGACACTTTGAAATCATATCACCAGTAAATCTAAACACTTTAAAAAAGTAGTACATCAAAATTATTTCAACACTTGAAAACTACTTTTTGGTCACGAAAAGAACTTGGCAACACACTTCTGGAATGTTAGATTTTTTTAATTTATTTATTTCTCATCTGCTAAGAACAAAACCAACAGGTACTACTGTAAACCAGATAAGAGGATTTGTTTTAAAGCAAATATGACATGAAGCAAAAGAAGTGGGAAAATGACTTACTAAGAAATATAGATCATAGCATAGTTAGGCAAATACATGTTTAAAAAACAAAGCACTCACTACAGAAAGGTTTGTAACCTAAGCAATTTCAGAAAACTCCAATTTCAGTATTATACAAAATAGCATTAACCTTAGAAATTCACAGTTCGGGGAGAAATGTCCATCAGACAGCCTGTCTATATGTAAGGATCGTTAGTAATTCTTTATGAACTTCAAAAGTCACAGGAAGGAAAAAAAGAGGGAAATGAGGGGGTACAAAATTATTTCATTTGAATCCTAACGAAAAACCCAATCTGCTCACAAAAATGTCAATCCAGACATCTCTCTCAAAAAGAGAGACATCGAAACTATTCTAACATAAGAGGGGTCCCTCTCAAGAGGCCAAATCCCCCAACAATAACAGGAATAAATATACTTCCCATGGACAGATCTCTGGGGAATTGCATTAAAATGGAATTGTCATCGATTTAAAACCAAAGGAGAAAGAGTAACCTTTCCAAGGGAAGCGCCATTACTTCCCTCTTCTGCTCCCCCTCCCTCCAGTGTATACATGGGTCTGTGTATGAAGAAACTGCCTTGGACTTCTGCAGCATTGCAGCAGACTAGAAGATGGGGAAGGGGGAAGGGAAGGGGGAGAGAAACGTTTCCATCATCCCAACAGAAGAGGGGCACGGATTTCCTGAGGTGGGGTGGGATCCACCCAACAGGCTATCCGGAGCAGTCTCCCTTCCCCAGAATACATAGACACTACAAAGGAAAAGGAGCAGGAGGAGCAGAAGGACCAGAAGGAAAGGGACCTCGCGCCTTTAAACCGGGGTGCACATCAACCCAGTCTCCCAGTGAGGGCCACACCTTCCTCGAAACACCCCCTTCCACCATCCCTTCCGGTGACCCTCAGGAAAAAGGAATGGAATGGCTTTTGCCCCTCAAAACGGGAGGGCGCCCAGCACACCAGCTTCTTCACCCCACCCACAGAATCACGGACCCTTCCTGTCTCCCTCCCCCACCCCACCCCCACATCCCTTCTTCCACACAGAGGCCTGAGTGGGCTGAATTTCCCCGCCCCCCTCCATGTCTCCCTTTCCCAGAGCAGAGGTGTCCTTACCCTTTCGCCGACAGGTCTGAGGCGGAGTAGGCAGGCGCAGCCCCCTGCAGCGCTCCAGTAGCCGCTACGCTGGAGGGCGAGGAGTGAGGAGGAGGAGGAGGGGGCCCGGCGACAGACCGCCGCCCCCCCCCCAGAGCCCCAGCGAGCCGCCCAGCCCAAGCTCTGCGACAAGGGGCGGGGGGGGGGCGAGGGGACGACCAGGGTCGAGGAAGCGCCCTCAGAGCTTGGGCTCGGCTAAGATGGCGCGGGGAAGTGCCGGGAGCCGCCGCCGCCGCCGGCGCCTCGGGGGAACCGGCCCGGGCCTCGGCCGCCTCCCGTCCTCACACAGCCGAGGCCCTCTCGGTCCCCCGCCGCGGCCCCTCGGCGGGCGGGCCCACGCGCAGCCCTGCGCCACCACCACCACCACCACCACCACCACCCCTGGGAAGGGGGCGCTCACAAAGGGAAGAGAGGCCGCGGGCCGGCCGGCGGGTGGCGGGGCGGGGTCCCCGGGGGCCGGGAGGCCTCAGAGGTTCGCGGGTGCCTAGTGCTCTCGGCCCGCGAAGGGCGCAGGGCGAGCGGGACCCCTCTCCCCTCAGGCAGGCGGCGGCACCGACTCACTCTCTTTGCCACCCTCCCTCTCTCTCTCCGAGCCCTGAAGCCACAGAGCCCGGCCGCGGCCCAGGTTCCCCCCCTTTCCCCAGCACCACTCCCCTCCTCCCGACCGTCATCCCTGTCTCCGATCTCGCGAGATTTCCCGCCTGACAGGCCCGACCCTGCGCGAGACACGACAACGTGCGCGCGCGCGCGCGCCATCATAGGGGCGCGCGTAAGGCTTGCTCCAGGCGGAGTTGACTGGTGGTCTCAGTCCGACCTGTCCTCATTAAGCTTGCTGAGCTCCTATGCCACGCGGCCGTGAGGTACATTTATTTCACCTCGGAAATCTGAGGAAGAGCTCATCTGCACTGCCCCTCGTTCCCACTTCCCACCTCCAAAGCATCTGCCCGCCGCTAATCCTGCGAATAAGTTTGGCTTGAAGTGTGGAATATCCCATTCCTACACACCTTAGTTCAACCCCCCGTGGAACTCAGAGGTAAACTGAGCGGTGTGATCACTACGCTATTGAGTTTTTGAGATTCTAATAGTTTATAGCAATTTTTGGAATGGCAATAGGACTCGGAAGTACAGATCTAAGCCACTGTATAGTTGGTGATGGTAGGAAAGGGGCAACTTGAAAAGTTTTGTGGGTTTATTAGGTTGAGTGATGAAAAGTTTTTGGACTAAGAGCAGCAAACTAAAGAATCCTAAGGGTCCTATACAAGGAAGAGGTAAAGTTTATTTCATTTCATCTCCAAACTTTTTTTTTTTTTAGGAAAAACTCTTTCAGCAGTTCTTATTCAAGAACCTATTATAAAAGTGTGCCTAAAATGCAGTCATAAAATATCGTGATTCTTCGGTCCCAAAAATACATCTGTTGTGTGAGTTTTAAGAGTAAAAATTTACTTTGGATCAGTGACTGGATGTTAACAGGAAATTAAGGAAGTAAACTGACTGGGATCAGAAAACCAAGCTATCTGCTTCAGTGGGATGTACATACGATTTGTTCTCAATACTGCCGCTTGCAGTAAGGGTCCTTGCTCTGTGAGTGAGGAATGACTGCTCCTCTTTTCACCTGCGTTGTTAACCAGTCTCAAATGTCAACTTCCCCTCAGTATAAAAAGCATACTCTAGTTTCTCCTCCTTTGGAGGGACAAGAAAGTTTACTGTCTTCATCTCTCCTCGTCACAGCCAGCTTCTTGGAAAAGTTGTCTATCTTCCTACCTCCACTGGAATTGACCTTGCCAAGGCCAAGAGTGACCTCCTGGTTGCTGTGTCTAGTGAAGTCACCTAATGCTTTCCTTCCTGTCATCTGCAATATTTGACATAGTTGACACTCCTTCCATCTTAAAACTGTGTTCCTCCTTGGTTTTTCAACACCACTTACAACCAGTTTTCTTTCTACCTTCCTGTCCTGGCAGGGCCCATCTTCCTCCACCCACCCCTTAAAAGATGCCCCTCCAGTCCTGATCCTTTCTCCTGAAAGTGTGACAGCAAGAATGTTCTATTCTAGTTATTTCATACATTTGAGAGTGGAAAGAGATTCAAGCTTTCCCATAGTATTATTTTTTAATTTTTTATGGAAAATTTTAAACATACACAAAAGGAGTAGAATGGAATAATAAACCTCCATGTGTCCATCACTCAGCTTCAACTATTATCAACAAATTAATCATTTTTATTTTACCTCTTCTTCCACAAACCTTTTTTCCCCACCTTGTAGTATTTTTAAATAAACCTCTAGTAAACCATCATAACATTTTACCTGTAAATACTTCAATATGTATTCGTAACAAAGACTTCTATTGTAACATAACCGCATCATTATCACACCTTTGTAGCATATTAATATAAAAATGTTCTTAATATTATTTAATACCCAATCCATGTTCAGTTTTTTCCACTGTTTCCAAAATGCCTTTTACAGTTCATTTATCTAAATCAGGATCTGAACAAGTTCCACACTTTGCATTTGGTTGATAAATATGTCCCATAAGTCTCTTTTCATATATAACAACTCCTCTTCCTTTTTGCTTTTTTATTTCCTTCCTTTCTTCCTTCCCTTTTTCTTTTTCTTTTTCTTTTTTTTTTGTTTTTTTTTATTTGTTGAAGAAATCAGATTATATATCCTGTAGAATTTTCCACATTCTGGACTTGACCGATTGCATCCTCATGATATCATTTCACATTTGCTTTAATGATCGTATTTCCTAAAAACTGGTAGTTAAATCTAAAGGTGATATTTCTTCAGTATTTTGTATCTGCCACCACCCCATTCTCACACGTGCCTCTACCTCTGCCCATAAATTGTATTTCCCTTCCTTCCTGTTTCCTTAGCACAGAGAGAATCTTAAGAGACCCTGGCTGTATTCTTTTTATTCCAGATCCGTGCCTGTGGTCTGACGCTAATAGGTCTCCTCCTCAAATTCTTCAAGTTTCACACACATACACATATGCACATGCCTGAGCTTACCTCAGCATCAAATTTATTCAACAGAAAAACATCACTAGTAGATACTGCAAAACATAGTTACTTCATTGTTAAAACTTTATCCAAGAAAAAGAAAAAAATAACACTTGTAACACTTATCAGTGGCAGAAAAACAATAAGTCGATGCTTAGAATAAGTGTAGATGGGGACATTTCTCTTTGTCCCTGTCCTGATCCCCAGTGCCCCTGCCGTGGTAATTAATACCTCACAATTTCTCACCTGTGGTGCTGTAATTGCCTTCCAGCTATTCTCCTTGCCCCACCCAAGTGAGCCCCATTCTCTATACCAAGATGAATGGGTTTAATCTTCCAAAAATGCAATTTTTAAAAGCTGAATGTGTCATTTGTCTGCTTAAAAAATTCTTCCGTGGCCTTATTTAGAAAGTTCCCACTGGCTGGCTGCAGTGGCTCACGCCTGTAATCCTACCACTCTGGGAGGCCAAGGCGGGAGGATTGCTTGAGCTCAGGAGTTGAAGATCAGTCTGAGCAAGAGCGAGACACAGCCCCAACAAAATGTAAAAAAAAATTAGCTGGGCGTGGTGGCACACGCCTGTACTCCCAACTACTCGGGAGGCTGAGGAGGCAGGAGGATTGCTTGAGCCCAGGAGTTTGAGGTTGTAATGAGCTATAAGGACACCACTGCATTCTAGCCAGGGCAACAGAGTAAGACACTGTCTCCAGAAAAATAAAAAATAGAATATTCCCACCATCCTGAACTATTATTCACTATTCTGCTAACTGTTAATATGCTGTCTCCAGGACATAGCATTGCATTCCTCTGCCCAAAATGCCTTCTCTAGTTGGCTAATATACATCAAGATTCAGCTGAAGCGTCACCTCCCTTGAGAGGCCTTCCCATATCGCAATTAGGTATCCCTTGAGCTATAAACTGGGGCCAGAAACTTGTTGAAAGAAGAATGGGTACCAACCATGTTTTTTTTTGTTGTTGTTGAGACAGAGTCTTGCTCTGTCACCCAGGCTAGAGTGCCGTGGCATCAGCCTAGCTCACAGCAACCTGAAACTCCTGGGCTCAAGCAATCCTCCTGCCTCAGCCTCCCGAGTAGCTGGAACTACAGGCATGCACCACCACACCTGGCTAATTTTTTGTTTCTATTTTTAGTTGACTGGCTGATTTTTTTCTAATTTTAGTAGAGATGGGGTCTCACTGTTGCTCAGGCTGGTCTCGAACTCCTGAGCTCAAGCAATCCTCCCACCTCAGCCTCCCAGAGTGCTAGGATTACATGCGTGAGCTACCACATCCAGCCTCCAACCATGTTTTGACCTTAATAGAAAAGTTACTCAAGCAGTGACAAAACCAAAAATAAACTCTTTCCATATGTTTTCTTATTTAATCCTCACAATAAACCTATGAGGTAGGTACTATCATTATTACCTCCATTTTATAGATAAGAAGACCAAAGTTTAAAAAGCTTACATCACTTGCCCAAGATCACACAACTGATAGGTAAATAGTAAGCTAGAATTTGAACCGAAGTGTGAATGAATCCAAAGCACACTCTCTTCCCCCCATATTGTATTCCTGTAACCATCAAGAATAGTTTGATGCCATGTACACATTTCTGGTGTGTGTAAGAGATGCCTGAGCATGTGTAATATCATGTATTTATTGTCAAAAATACATATATGTGCAAGAAGATAACATGTCAATGTGTAGGTGGGTGCATTGACTGGTATGAGTGTCCAGTGAAACTATCTTTTCGACATCGTAACTCAGTAAAAGACTGGGTCATGTTCAACTCAATTTAACAAATACTTGTTGAAACCTAACAGTGTGTTAGGCTTAAAGAAAATACAGAAGGGGCAAACAGAACTAAGGTTTATAGAATTACTGTGTGCCGAGCACTATCTGAAGCAAGTGCTTACATTCATTATCCCCTTTATCTTCCCAACCCCTCTTCCCTTGAAAGAGGGGTCTTGAGGATGAGATGATGATTCCCATCGCAGATGAGGGAAGCTCAAAAAAGTTAAGTAACTTTGTGCAACATCACACAACCAATAAGTGGAAAGCTAAAATCAAGAGTACAGGTTCAATCTGAATTTTAAGCTCCTGTTGTTTTGTTGTT
>CAUYSK010099789.1:0-49937 GCA_963575035.1 Avahi laniger
GAAAAGCTGTTATTCAAAGGCACAAAGCTAAGCAAACTTGACCCTTAAAGTAATATAAGATAATATAAATAGGGAGCTAGTGGTTTGAAATGTTGACTGATGACTCCCAAGGAAGGCAGATAAATCACTTAACATAACATGAGTGCAAATAACTGGCAGAAACACAGATTATAACAATATATTTCTTGATTCTTTAATACTGAAATATTTAAATCTCTAATATTTGAATGTCTGAGTCTTAACTCTGACTCAAATACTGAGTTTCTCTGATTTATATATGTAGAAAAATATGTGGGTTCTAGCATTTTCTAGGCCCTAATTTATTTATATTTACTCTCTTTTTGTAAGTGTCTCTCAAATACCACCATGCATACACAAACATACTTTCTAGAAATTCAGTGGAAGCAGATATGGGACCATGTAGAGCATTCACAAATAATACTGAATATTTTGAGTTCATTTCATACTTTTACTTTTATTTTATACATAGAAATTATCATATACCTATATATTTATTATATTGTCAATAATTATCAAACTTCAAATCTATTAACCAATACTGATGAATTACATGGTAAATTATGTACAACTAATCTTTCAGTTTTATATTTCTAAACTGAATTATGAACACATTTTACCCAGGCACATTTGACAGTTGTTTCAAATAGGTATAAACTTAGTTGGTATATAAAAAATTTCATGTCTCTATTGTTAAAATTCTAGTATTATCATGAACTTTTATTGAGATAATATGTGATAGGATTAAAACAGGAATTTACAAATTCCACAATATTTTTATTCTTCTTATATGGCCCATATGCTGTCATTTTCTCATTAAGAAAAATATAGTAATCCCTTATTGGATCAATATAAAAACATGGGGGTTGTATTTTTCTTCCTTCAAGTTGTACTTTAAATTAAATATAATCTGGTAAAGGAAAACTTTTTAAATATACAGGTAAATTTCTGAGAGGATGAATTAAGTAGACATAGAGAAAAAGAATAGTTTTTCCTTATATTTTTCTCGGCTTCTTTTCCTTCACTATTTACTTTTACTTATTTTTCTTATGTTGAAGTATTGTGTTTAGTGGCTATTAACAAAGCAACACAACTACTCATGAAAAATGAGGCCGACAGTTTTCAACATGTGTTCTGGGGATCCCTTGATTTCCCAAAGATCCCTTCAAATTGTTTTCATAATACTGACATATTGTTTACCTTTTCACATTTATTATCTCATGAGTGCATAGAGGAGTTTTTCAGAGGCTCTACGACATGTGATATTGCAGTAGATTGAACTTAGAAGCGCATATGAGAGTCCAGCTGTTTTCTATTAAGGTAGACATTAAAAAGAATTTTCAAAAATGTAAAGCAGTGAAACTCTTTTGACTGAATCATTGTCTAATATAAAAAATATAGTTACTTTACATAAAATGCATAGATGTTAACATATAATGATTTTATTATTGAATTTTTAAAAATTATTAAATAAATATTTTAAACTTTCTCTGTTTTAAGTTCTAAACTATAAACATTAAAAAAAAAACTATTTGAAACCCTCGATAATTTTTAAGTATATAAAAGAGTCCAAAGTCCCAAAACTTTAAAAATCTTTGTCATAGATTAATCTCCAATACCTGAGATAATTACCATTTTCTATATGAATATAAAATCTTAAAGTGACCATGAACCCCTCCCTGGTCCTTCTGCTTCTACTAAGCACTGGGGCTAAAATGGTCAATAAGATGTCATGTCTATCTCAGAAGGAAACAGTGTCCTAGGGCTATTATAGTCTTCTAACCATTAAAAGGTTGCTATCCTCTTGCGATATTGCAGTGTGTTTCTGACATGAAGCATTGTTTACTGAATACTGCTTTTTTCCTTTTTATGTTAATTATTATGCTTTAACAACTCTTCATCAGGAGTTATAGCAATGAATCAAGGCGACTGCCTTCCTACACCTTAGGTCCTGGTGCCTAGGTTACACGAGTTCTAGACTGCACCTGGGATATTCACACTGACTCAAGAAATTTTCAGTTTATTATGGCAGGAATAGAAAAAGAAAGAAAAAAAATAGGCCTTTGAGGGTCTATTTTAAAGTAAAAACTTTTGATTTATAAAAGTCGAGCTTGTTATTTGCAAGAATAAAATATTCTTGAAAATCAAAAAAAAAAGGCACTTAACATAGCAGGAGATAAGCTTCTGTCGTAGGAAGAATTGAAAAAATGATAGAGGAAGACCTTTGACTTGGCCCCCAAAAGATGTAGTTCATCTAATCTGAAATGGAGTTTAAAAGAAGATAATAAAACCTGCAATAACGAAGGTTGAGACTGACCGAGACAACGTGTGGAAAAGCAGACACGACATTGTAAGCCTGGTCAACATGAGCCATTCCACTCTCATTAAGCACCATGGGATCCACACCGAGGTTTGAAGAACTTCGGTTCCCACATGAGCACATGACTCACATATGCTCGGCTGAGGAGTTATGTTTCTCATTGCTGCCTGGCAAGGACCTTCATCAATTTTCTGTATGTTGGTCATGAATCATCCAATGGAAGTGATTCTCACCTATGCTGCAAGATTTTTCTGAGTTGCCATCAAAATTTCTAATGTGGATACTTCAATATTTATTTCCAGGACTCCTGTAAGTCCTTTGAATATCATGAGAGAATTTTTGAATTTAGAGTGATATATAAAGGAAGGACTTAGTGACTCAACTATAGAGTCTGGTCCCAGACTTGCTTTTCCTGAGGATTTAAATCCACAGCACAGAGTTAATACCAATCCCTAGAATAAAAAGGAGAAGCCTAGTCATTTGAACTCAAGGTCATGACACTTTAGAAACACACACACACACACACACACACACACACACAAGGGAGAAAGAGGTCATTCAGGAAAAGTAAAAAAAAGAAGAAAAGGAGGAACACAGAAAACAATTTTTAAATCTTCTATCTTAGACTCTGAAATTTCAAAATATAGAGCCCATTTTTAGGCACAAAATAAAAATTTTCACAGCAACAGCTCTAGCTGCAGGTGCTGTGGCCTAGAGAACATTCGAAAAGGATGGAATTTGTAGGCAAAGACTGGACTCAATATTTAGGCCAGAAAAAAGATTCACAACTGAAAATGTTAACACTGAGTCACTTTGAAGAGGTCTTGGGAAGCCAGAGAAGAATATCACTCTTCGTTTTGTTATTATTTAGGATACAATGACATCTGCATCACACTTGAACAAGATGCAGTTGTGATTCAGGACTGGACAAGGATGTATAGCTGCTCAAACGAAGCTGTGCCTGGGTTAGTGGCAAAACTGCTAGTAAGTGAAGGAAATGCAAATTCATGGGCCATCCCAGACCTACTGAATCAGAGGCTCTGGGGTTGCAGCTTAGTTAAAATTTGGCTTTAATATGCCCTTCATGTGATATTGAGGCCCGATTACTTTGAGAATCACTGTTCTAGGGCAAGGCATAGTGCCCTCTGCTGTTCACATGGGAGAATAACAGCCATTAATAATTCTCAATTTTACCTAGCCAAACTTGGAGAGATGAAAACTGATAGAAAAATGAAGTTTGACACAATTCAGCTTTCAACTTTTAGGATTAAATGGCACTCTTATGTGAGACTACATGTCTTCCAGGGAAGCAAAGTTTTACCGACTTGAATAAAATTGAGATTATATTTTTCAGACTAAAGCAATAGAATTCTATTCCCAGAAATCTCAGTTATATGCTGGTTTTCATACCCATTAGAATAATGACATACATTGTATCAGATTGAAATCAAATAAATCCCAAATAGGATATTTATTGCTCAATTTTGATTTTCAAATTATACATTTTTTTAGTCTACAGAAGATAACAGACAGATATTGGTATTATTTTTTTCTCCTACGTTACAGAAGCTTCTTTTCAAGTATTCAAGGTAGAACATAGACGTCTTTACATAGCTTTTTGACAAAGACAAAGCATATAGAGTACATAATATATAAATGATATCATGACAGCTTTTCTATGACTTAGAAGGGGAATAAATGTTTGCACAATGACAGGAATATCAAGGAGGTCTCTGATAAGGAATCGAAGCCACCAGTCGGGGATGGGAAAAGAATAAAGGTAGGGAAAGAAGTGATCTGAAAGTGATGACTTTGTACCTGAGGTGCACAGTAATCACAGAAGACTAGAAACACCTTCACATGCATAGGTAGGAGAGACAGAGATAATACCACAGGGATCTCAGAGCTTGCTCAAGGCAAGCAAGAGCTGCAGAAGTTCTGCATTCTCTTTTAGAGTATGTGGCAATGCCAAGAGGACCTGTAACCTACAAGGTGCCCCAAGTTAGAATAAGAGAACAGAGAATCCTTATGATTTGAGGCAGTGGGGACCTGCACAGTCATAGTCAGTCAATGCCAGCCTAATTGTCTAAAACCAGGCAGAACCACGCACGCATCTATAGACATCAGTTCAGGACTGACTGCCAATGCAAAGTTCAGTGAGGACAGGAAAATGTGTATGAATAATACCTTCCATGGAGATCAGAATGCCTCTCCTTAAACCAAGATACTAAACTTTAGAAAGTCATGGCAAGAAGAGATTTTGAAGCAGAAAATAGTCACGATAGTATCTTTTAACTTTATATTGACAGAATATTTAAGTGAAAGCAATTATCTTAAATCTCATAAGATCAAACTACATATAATAAGCAAATGTAAGGTCCACTCTTCTGTCAGCACCATCAGCAAAAATGTGTGTTCCAAGAGACAGTGAGTTCAGTTATAGATAAGAAAGTTGTATGTTCACAGTTAAAATATGTAATTCAACACACAGAGATGCAAAATCCATAGATCTGTCTTTTCCAATATTCTTCTTTGGTCTTCCAAATAAGGTCCTCCTTATAGCAAGCAAGGCACTTTGGTAACAGCTCAGATGAGCAGATCAATTTTCTGTTCAAAACGAAATTATATTTGCACTTAAGTAAATGCCCACTCTTTGCCAGAAACAATAGTTCAGGCAAGTCATGTATTGCACAAAAGCAGCAATAAACTATATTGAAATAGAATTCTTGCTATCATACTAGCATCTCTTCAAATAAATCTCAGAAAAAGCTACAACAATCAAGTAGTTTCTCAGGAATATTTAAAAAAAAAATCAATAGGACTTATTTACCACAACTAAGCTGAGTAACCTGGCATGTGTATTTTTCAAATACTGACATCCATCCAGGACATGAGATACATCACATAGCCAAGGTCTGAGTGCAAACAACCCAAGATACACTACAGAAAATGATGCCAAATGTGATAATAAATGTCTTCTATAAAAACAAGGCTTACTCATAAAAGACATTCTTTGTGGACAGATAACTCATGCTGACAGCTTGTGAATTCCAGAATTCTTTAGGCAGTTTTTCTACTGGATTTCTCTCTGGTGCAAGTTTACAACGTTAACTGATCATCACACAAAGGTTGTTAAGAATGTATTTCAAAAACAGAGTTTAGATAATTTTGGATTTGTAATGACATTCAATAAAGAGCTTCAATATGTTACATCATCTTTCTAGATGAATATACAAAGAAATCTAAGCATTAAAGATTGTATTAAAACATAAATAGCTACATAATTAAGTTTCTGACCTTATCCTTAGACAAAAGTTTCTGAACCGTACATTTTAAAATGCAGCCATAAATCTATTTAAAGGGCTTCTTCATTCAGGCCTACAAACATAGCATTGTCTTTGTCAATTTGTCTGCAGTCTGTTCTGGTAGGTGACATTGTTCTTGAGTAGTAATCAATTGATGTCTGCGTGCCATCTGGCATTCTGTCACTAAGCACAGCTGCAACACTGTAAGGTGAAGTGTGAGTAGCAAGAAGCAGGGCTTATGTTCATCACTGTGTAGCAGTCCAGACTACACAGTCAATAAATCCTTCCTGTGCCAGGCCAATATCATGAACTACTTTATCCTAACAGGTGATGAAATGTCTTGGCAATTCATTTATGAAACTATGATGAAAAGTAATCACTTCAATGAGATTTTGAAAATCTTGCCTTGTTTACAGAGTGATCTCATAAAAAAAGGACACTATTCTTTTCTTGGATTAAATATATACAAATTATTAACAACCATATCATGACATAAAAAATTACTAAAATTATGAGTTCATATTTGTTCTTTATCATTTAGAAATGTTATGATATTTCTCATGGACTCATTTTCACCTGTCAGTAGGAGCGTATATAATTTGTCATTAAATACCTTAGAGTAAAAGCCTATGCTATCAATAAATATGCAGAGGAAAGAGGTATATATAAAAAGTTTCACAAATATAGTCAAGTCTGCAATTCTAGAATTGAGTCCCATTAAATATTATAAAATTCAAATAAAAACTTAAGTTCTGAAAATAGTTAATTATTTGCTTTCACGACATAAATAATACATTGTTAAGCTTGAGTGGGTTGAGAATTTTTTTTTTTTATTTCTGGATATTATGTGGGTACAAACATTATGGTTACATTTTTATGTCTTTGCCTCAGCCAAGCGAGGGTTAGAGGAGTATTTATGCAAATCTTCCTCAAAGCAAGAACAGTAAGGTGTTGATTGTATTTAAAATTACTAATGTCTAAGTATACCTATGCTTTTCATGAAGTCTTTCTTTGCCATTGTATTTCATGACTACTGCAATCAGCATAACCCACCATGGGTACGCATCTAATTGTTCAAGAACATCTTCCTGAATTGGATGTTTTAGATCTTCTATTGATTCCCTTAGACAAAAGAGACATGTTTAACCTTCAAATAAATTGCTTCAGTGAATATAACCAGATGGAATAAAACTGGTTCAGGAAACACCTTGGGGAAAGGTACTCACAAAACCCCATAGTAGATACCCACTGATGAATGGCTTCAAAATATATCCATAGTGGTAAGAGACATTTTTTAAAGTATGCTTTCTCTTTCTGTGACATTCTTAGATAAAGAGGCACCTGCACACATTTAAATCAGTTTTTTAAAAAAGGATCTATATGTTTTATATATTCATTAATATAGTTAAGCAACTATGTTACAAATTTTTACACATCTGCTATGTACCAAGAAATTTACAATATTCACAAAGATAAACAAAATTAGGTTCCTTCTATAATCTCAAATATAAGAGCATGACACAAGAGAATTAAAACTTAAGAAACAGTAAGATAGTTACTCTAAAGACACCCCTCCTCTTTTCTGTAACTACTTGCCCAGCCTATTCATATGTTTTAACTGAATTAGGCACTGAGTGCAAACTTTACTTAAAATACACCTATTTTTTGAGTGAGGCAAATGGAAAGGAGGAAAAATAGAAATAGGACTGAGTATCTAACCTCCTATTTTCAAATCCTTGTTTCAAAAGCAATGTATTCTGAAATATGGCCATTCTTCCTCAACAACATTGTGACTGGATTTACATATGCTCATGTTTACTCGTATATTTGAAGTTGCTGCTTTTGAGAACTCTCCATTTACACGCTATTACAAAACAAGTAGAGGCATTTCTCATTCACTTATTTACCCGTAAGATCAACTGAGAAAAGTAGGAGCCCAGTCATTACTGGTGCCACAATATAATTATGCTTTGTGAAGCAGAATATGATTAGCAATAGAGATACAAATATTTTCTGGTCATTTATATTTACAAACTACTGCCAATTAATGAGAACTTAACTAACAAAACATGAAAAATATACAGGTTAACACTAAGATGCATGAATAAATAAATGGAGAGATATTAATTTTACCTATAAGAAGACTTAAATTATAAAAAATAATATTTTCCTTAATTAATGGAATTCTAAAAAAATACTACACTTCACTGTGGAAAATACTAATAGCTTCCTACTTTATATAAATCTTGCCTTTTCTTTACTAACGGAACTCTAATTTTGTTCAGGGCTACACGATAGCAGGCTAAGAACACTTCACTGCTTAGTCTGCTTCGGTGATCATATATCTTCAGCTTTCTAATTATGCACGAAAAATAAAATCTTTCCTGGTTTAAGCTAATATGAATTGGTTTTTCTGTTGCTCTTATATAATCACAATCCTAATGGATAGATATACCATTAGATTTTTTTTTTAACTTGAAAACTAATTTGATATTTTATGTAAAAAATAAAGAGACCTTATTCTTTTGATGGAAAAATCACAACACCTAAGTGCACATATAAGAATAACATATATTGTGCGTTGGGCAGGTGGGAGGCAGGAGGGGGTTGGGTATATACACAACTAATGGGAGCGATGCGCACCATCTGGGGGATGGACAAGCTTGAAGCTCTAATTCAGGGAGGGGGCAAGCGTGACATATGTAGCCTAAACATCTGTACCCCCATAATATGCTGAAATAATAATAAAACAAAGAATTATAAACTCCTTGAGAATAGGAACTCCTTCTATGTTAGGAAGAATGTAAACTCCATAGTTTTAATACAGTATTATGGAGCAGGCAGTTCAAAGCCCTAACTAAAAAAGAAAAAAAAAATCACAAGAAAAAATTTGCATATCCAGATACTAAAATAGTGTGATATATGCAAAAAATAGAGAAATAAAACACAAAAGGGAGTAAAAAGATAAATTCATATTTTAAAGGATAAATGTATCATATAAAAAAAAGAAGAATGATGACTAAATTAAGCATAGAATGTTACCTGTAACTTTTAGTAACTTTAGTAGTTAATAACTATTAGTTTTCTACTTTACACCGAAGGGATAAAGTAATAATATACGGATATTTTAAATTAAAAAAAACTATAATAGAAGAAAATATAGATTAGGATTTAACTGAAATGGGGTAAGGAAGAGCTCTTTAGAATATCTAAACATATAGCTAAATAAATAAATAAAATCACAGTTAAATGTACATTTTAAAAACAGAATTCTATAATGTTCAAGTATACAATTATTAGAAAAGTATAATATCAAATGTGGTTGAGAGTGTAGGATACAGGCCTTTATTCATTCAATAAATATTTAATGAACACCAGAGCTGCACCGTTAGGGCTGAGCACAAGTGATCAATGAACAGACATGGTTCTTGTTTGTCCTCATTCTGTTTAAGTCTATAACTAGGAAAAAGAGACAGTAAAAATAATAAATAAATATACAAGTAAGTTTATAATTCCAAATTCCCTAAGAGAAATGATGAAGTGTCAAGAATAAGCAATCCCAATAAATATTATAGATTACTCCTCTCTCCAGAGATATCAACTATGGAAACATTATATGTATCCACTCAAAAGCAATTGTATTATTAAACAATAAATATGATTAGTATGTGTATCATGTCATTTCACAAACTGCTTTTTTCACTGACCTTTTGGTGTTATCTTTATTCTTAAATATGATGTGCTATTCCACTCTATGATCATGACAATTTGTCTATTCAATTTAGTTCTTTCCAGTATCTGTACATTATTGAAAAAATGAAAATTTTTTACATGATGTTTGTGTACATATGCACAAGTTTCATTATTGTAAATGCCTAGAATTTTGATTTTAGAGCCTATAATATTCAATGATATTTAAAAATGGTTATACCAACATAAAATCCAGCAGCATGTTTTCAAGTTCCTAGTTCCTTTCTGGACTAATACTGAGCAATGGCAGACTTTTACAATTTGAACAACTTTCATTTGTGTGAATTGGTATTACATTGTATTTCTGATTTTCATATCCTTGATTATTAGAAAAATTTAGATTTCTCATGTTCATTATCCCATAGACTTTCCTTTTCAGTGAATTGGTTGTTCAGATCTTTCGATCATTTTTTATTTTTTCTTTTGCATTTTCTTCCTGTTTTAAATTTCTAGTTCTTCGTATATTCTGCATATATTTCTTTGTTGGTTATATGCATCTTTCTGTCTGTGTCTATTTTTTAAACCTTTTATGGGATTTTGTAAGTGATTTTAAAAATTTAATTATTTAAATTAATCTTTTCCTATAACGTTTGTACTTTTGTATCTTATTATTTTTTCCCATGTAAATTTTTTTTTATTTTTGCATATTATGAGGGTACAAATGTTTAGGTTGCGTTGCCTTTGCCCTTCCACCCCAGTCAGAGCTTCAAGCGTATACATCCCCCAGATGGTGTGCATCACACTCATTATGTTTGTATGTACCCATCTCCTCCTCCCCCCTCCCATCTGCCAGACTCCCTATAAATGTTATTCGTATATGTGCTCTTAGGTGTTGATCAGTGAAACCAATTTGCTGGTGAGTACATGTGATGCTTATTTTTCCATTCTTGGGATACTTCACTTAGTAGAATGGGTTCCAGCTCTATCCATGATAATACAAGATGTACTATATCATCATCGTTTCTTATAACTGAACAGTACTCCATGGTATACATCTACCACATTGTATTAATCCACTTATGTATTGATGGGCACTTGGGTTGTTTTCACATCTTTGCAATTGTGAATTGTGCCGCTATAAACATTCGAGTGCAGATGTCTGTTTTTATAGAATGTCTTTTGTTCTTTTGGGTAGATGCCCAGTAATGGGATTGCTGGATCAAATGGTAGATCTACTTATATCTTTTTGAGGTATCTCCATATTGCTTTCCACAGAGGTTGCACTAGTTTGCAGTCCCACCAGCAGTGTGTGAGTGTTCCTATCTCTCCACATCCACGCCAACATTTATTGTATCTTATTTTTTAAAAAGTCTCTATCCCAATATCATTGAAATCATCTAATAATTTTTTAAGTTTTAAAGTTTTGTGTTTCATATGCAAGTCTATAATTCATATAGAAATATTCTGCATATGGTTTATGGTTAAAGTAGATACTGAATCAAAATATTTTTACATGATCAGCAGTTGTTTCATCAATATTTATTGAATAGATCATGTTTTAATACACTTCTCTCATATAATGTAATCTTATGTAAAACTGGATATGTAGAATCTCTATTCTCTTCTATTATATGAGGTTAGTTATCACTACACAAACAATATTATTTTAACCATTGAAACTCTATATTAAATATTTATATCTAGTGAGGCAACTTGTTTCTCTTTATTTTTATTCTTAAATGTATTGACTATTTAAATGTATTAACTTTTCAAGTGAATTTTCAAGTTTTAAAAATTTCTGGTGGGAATTTATTTGAAATTGCATGACAATTAGGGGGAGAATGGACATCTTTACCTTATTGTTTTCCCATGTATGAACAAGATATATTTCTCCAATTGGGGGAGGGGAAATCTTCTATGCATATTTAATACAATTTTAAAATATTTGTCATACAATTTTGTATTTTGTTATAATTATTCCCAGATACCTTATAGAGAGATTTTAAAGAATTTTGTTCTGGTTTTCTTGCTCCCATTGTTGTTCTGGCTGTCTTCTATTTTATTAATTTCTATTCTGATTACAACAATTTTGGGATTCTTGGCTTTTAGAAATTTGTATTTTTCCAACAATCATATCTATGAATTTCTTTTTAATATTCATTCAGTTTCAAGTTACAAGGTTTAATATGTGGTCTTATTGTTATACACTAAGCATTTTGTAATATCAATTTAATTCCTTTTTTGATCCAGGAATAGTCTGTAAGTGGTTTTTAAATCTCCAGTCTTACGAGGCAATTATTTGGTTTTTATTTCTAATTGTATTAAATTACCATCAGAGAACTTGGCCTGCAGTAGAAATTACTTGATATTTGCTGTGTTTGCTTTATGATCTAGGAGGAATCAAATTGTATAAGATGTTCTTGTGTCTTTCTACTTAGGGAACTCAGAATTTATACACACACACACACACACACACATATATATATATTTATATTTATTTATTTATTTATTTCTATTAGATAAGCTTTTTTTTATTATTTCAGTGTATTATAAGGGTACAAACATTATGGTTACATTTTATGTCTTTGCCTCAGCCAAGTGAGGGTTAGAGGTGTGCCCTTCCCCTCTACAATGCTCCCCCTGTCCCTTAGTTGCAGGTTTAACCTCCCACCCTCCTAATCCCTGGAGAGTATTACTGCCATCTGAGCACCCTAGTGTTCAGCAGTTAGTACCAATTTGATGGCGAGTACAAGTGGAGCCCATTCTTCCGATCTTGTGATACCTCACTTTGGATAATGGGCTTAAGCATAATCCAGGAAAATATAAGAGGTGCTAGATCACTGTCGTTTCTTATGACTAAGTAATATTCCATTGTATACATATACCAAATTTTAATAACCCACTCATGAATTAATGGTCATTTGGGTTGTTTCCACATTCTTGCAACAGTGAATTGTGCTGCCATAAACATTCGGGTGCAGATGTCTCTATTGTAGCATATCTTTTGCTCTTTTGGGTAGATGCCTAATAGTGTCAGACATCGGCCTAGGCAAGGAATTCTTGAAGAAGACCCCCAAAGCAATCACCACAGCAACAAAATTAAATAAATGGGATCTGATCAAATTAAAAAGCTTTTGCACAGCCAAGGAAACTATCATTAGAGCGAATAGACAGCCTACAGAATGGGCGAAAATATTTGCTCTCTACACATCTGATAAAGGGCTGATAACCAGAATCTATCTAGAACTTAAAAAAATCAACAAGAAAAAATCAACCCCATCAACAAATGAGCAAAGGAAATGAACAGAAACTTTTCAAAAGAAGACAGAATAATGACCAGGAAACATATTTCTATTAGATAAGCTTTTTTATTACTCTTTTCAAATCATCTCAATTCCTACTTTTAAATTTGTGTAATGGGTAAATTTCTCATAAAAATGCACAAAAATCTGTTTTTCTCAACATATCCCAGTTAAAGCTAGGCATCATGACGTGAGCCTATAGTCTGAGCTGCTTGGGAGGCTGACACGGGAAGATGGCTTGAGGCCAGGAGTTCCAGGCTCTAGTGTGCCATGACGGTGCCTGTGAACAGCCACTGCACTCCAGTTTGGGCAATATAGGAGACCTTATCTCTTAAAAAAAAAAACCGAAAAGTGAAACAGAACCTTAGTAAAATAACCCAGCTATTATCAGTGTGTACTTCGTATTTTTAAATTTATATTTCTGGTGCCTATGGATTCCACATGATTATATATTCTGATAAAGTTGATACTTTTGTCATTATGAAATTATCCTCTTTATCCCTAATTCTGTTTTGTGTTTTTACATCTATTGTTACATAGTTCTATTTTAATTAGAATTTGTCTGGTATACATTTTCCCATTCTGTACTTTCAAAATTCTTATATTATTATTTTTTAGGAGTTTTTTTAAATAGCAAGCAACTTTTTAAAAAAAAATTCAATTTATGAATTATTAATTTTAATGTTGTGTAATCCATTTAGTTCATATAGATGCATTTTGATCTTTTTGTTTTTTAGGTTTCAATTACATTTGATTTTATTTATGTAAACTAATTTTGTATTTTCTTTTTACTGCATTCTCTTTTTCTTTCCTTTTCTTATTTCTTTGATTTATAGAGTTTTTTTTCTTTCTGTTTATTTTTCTACCTACATGTTTGGAAGTAACACATTCTGCTCACTTATAATAATAATCACCTTTACATTTTTATCTTTCTAAACATGAAAAACTCTAAAACTGATTAATATCTCTCTTCCCTTCCAGAGTACTACAATGATCTTATAATGCTTACAATAATTTAACTCTGATCAACCTCGCAAATTCCTTTTATTGTTATCCAACAGTTAAATGCTATATTTTTTACTTTTATGAAATTTTTTACTTTTATGAATATTAATTCATCACTTTTTTTAGTTTTTATTCTAACATGCCTTTTGCATTAGATTCTGTAATTTTTTTCCTTCACACACTGAAACTTTTTATTTTATTATTTGCTTTGAACTCAATGCCCTTTATTAAAAATGTACCTTTTAATAAATTCTTCAGTAAGAATCTGTGAGATATAAAATAGTTCCCTTCTGAAAAGGGCCTTGTATCACTTTATGGTACTAAAATTATACAAGCTGCTTCTTGAAAAAGGAAGGATAAGTGTATCAGCAACATTAGCTTACCTTTAGGGAATTTGCTTCCCTCTTAAAGAGGAGACACCTCAGAAGAAAAATCATAATACAAGAATAAAAATCACAGGCCAAGGACTCAAATACACATCCCTCCAAAGAAAATGTGTTAATGGCCACCAGATGTATATAAAAGTGCACAATATCATTAATTATCAAGGAAATGCAAATTGAAACCACAATGACATATCACCTCATACCTATTTGGATGGCTGTTATCAAAAACAATAAATAACAATTGTTGGAGATGATGTGGAAAAATCAGAACTCCATACACTGTTAGTAGGAATGTGGAATGGCACAGCCACTATGGAAAACAGTATGAAGATTACTAAAAAAAATTTAAAAATAGATTACCATATGATACAGGAATTCCACTTCTGGGTATATATCCAAAGAAATTAAAAGCAGGATTTCAAAGAGATATTTGCATCCCTATATTCATTACAGTACTATACAGTAGCCAAGACCAATTTAAATATCCATTGAGTTGAATGACTATAGAAAATGTGATATATACACACAATTAATTATTATTTAGTTTAAAAAAGAAAATCATGCCATTTGTGACAGCATGACTGTACAATATGCTAAGTGAAATAACCACAGTCTGGAGGCTGGAAAGTCCAAGATCAAATCACTGGCATCTGGTGAGGGCTGCTCTCTGTTTCCAGATGGTATCTTGAACACTGTATCTTCTGGAAGGGAGGAATGCTCTGTCCTCATATAGCAGTAAGCAAAAGGGCAAAAAGGGACAAACTGCCTCCATCAAGCCCTTTTAAAACAGCGTTAATCCAATCATGAGGGTGGAGTTCTCATGACCTAAACACCTCCCAAAAGTCCCCACCTCCCAAAACTTTTGCATTGGAGATTAAGTTTGCAACACATGAATTTTGGGGGACACAGTCAGACCACAGCATATGACGTATCAAAAATTGTCAAACTCATAAAAGCAGGTAATTGAATGGTGGTTGTCAGGCACTGGGGAAGGAATACATGGGTAATTATTTCCCAATGGGAATAAGGTTTCTGTTATGCAAGATGAATAAATTCTAGTAATCTGCTGTACAATACAGAAGCTGTACTTCATAATACAACACTGTATACTTGAAAATAGGTTAAAAGGATGGATATTACTTTTAGTGTTATTAAACAAACAACACATAAAAGAACACCAGGAAATTTTTGGAGATGATGCATATGTTTAGTAGCTTGGCTGTGGTTTTGGTATCACGGGGTATACATACCTCCAAATTTATCAAGTTATATACACTAAATGTGTATGATTTTTATATAGTAAATATACCTATACAAGCTAAAAAAAAAAGAGTGTGGACTTGTGGACTTTTGATCCATGCTGTTGGGTTCAAATCCTGTCTCTTTACTGACTGTGTGACCTTGAGAAAACTTAACTTTATTGTACCTCAACATCTCAATCTGTAAAATGGAGATAATAGCAAAAAATTCATTGATCACCCCAGAAACTTTATGTATTATAACTTTTTAATACTCCAACAATTCTTTAAAGTGCATGCTGTTTTGCTTATGACAGAATTGAATTTAACCTATGATTTGCTCCAACAAGGGTTTGATTTCTCTTTTGTGATTTCCTGTCTTTTGATATTGAATTTTTTGCCTCTTGAATTTATCTTTATGCATCAGAAATATAAAATTCTCTGGTAATGAAATATGTTTTAGAAAATTATGGATATCAAAAAATACCTCTAGTATAAGAGACAGGGATAGATGATAAATGCTTTTGTTAATTTTGTAATTTATAAAAACCTTTTCCATGCATTAGTTCATGTGATTTTTCCCAAAATTTAATGAAATATCCAAAGCCAAAATGCATATTCTCACTTGAGATATTAGCATTCTCCAGAGAAACAGAACCAATATGCTATATATAGAGAGATATATAAGGGGAAATTTATTGTGGGAATTGTTAATGAAAGTTTGGTACTTGTCGCCAAGGCTGAGTCAGGGAAAACTAAGAATGAGGACAAGTGATTTGAGGAAAAGAAAAGAGAAGTTTATTAATTTTCTGGTAAATGAGGAGGGCAGTGAACTAGCGTCTCGAAGATTTCCATCCTGGCTTTAAGCAGAAAAACAGAGGTTAAAAACTTCTGCACAGCCAGGGAAACTATCAGGAGAGCAAATAGACACCTACAGAATTGGACAGAATATTCACATGTTACACATCTGATAAAGAGCTGATAGCTAGAATCTATATCCAACTCAGGAAAATCAGTAAGAAAAAATAAAACGACCCTATCAAAAAGTGGGCAAAGGACAGGAACAGAAACTTTTCTAAAGAAGATAGATTAATGGCCAACAAATATATGAAAAACTTCTCAACATCTCTAATCATCAGGGAAATGCAAATCAAAACCACAATGGGATATCACTTATCTCAGTGAGACTGGCATTTATCAAAAAGTCCCAAAACAATAAATGTTGGCGTGGTTGTGGAGAGATAGGAACACTCATACACTGTTGGTGGGACTGCAAACTAGTACAACCTCTGTGAAAAGCAATATGGAGATACCTCAAAGAGCTGCAAGTAGAACTACCATGTGATCTAGCAATCCCATTACTGGGCATCTACCCAAAGAACAAAAGGCATTCTATAAAAAAGACATCTGCACTAGAATGTTTATAGCAGCACAATTCACAATTGAAAAGATGTTGAAATAGCCCAAGTGTCCATCAATACATGAGTGGATTAATAAAATGTGGTAGATGTATACCATGGAGTACTACTCAGCCACAAAAAAACAATTGTGATATAGCACATCTTATATTATCCTGGACAGAGCTGGAACTCATTCTACTAAGTGAAATATCCCAAGAATGGAAAAACAAACACCACATGTACTCACCATCAAATTGGTTTTAATTGATCAACACTTAAGTGAACATAATACTAATAACATTCAGGGTATCAGGCAGATGGAAGAGGGGGAGGAGGAGGTGGGTATACACACACCTAATGGGTGCCATGCACATGGTCTCAGGGATGGACAGGCTTGAAGCTCTGACTTCGGTGGGGCAAGGGCAATATACGTAACCTAAACATTTGTATCCCAAAAATATGCTGAAATTTTTTAAAAAATGAAAAACAAAATAAAAACAAAAACAAACAAAAATAAAAAAATAAATAAAGGGGGGAGTTGGTGATTGCATACATAATTGATGGTTTCAGTTGACCTTATCTTTGGTGATAATGATCTCCTGATCCTTGTCCAGACAATTCTGTTAAGCCGATTCCTGTGGTTTAAAATACTAAAAAACAAACAGCAAAGACCATTTTTCTGCCCCTTTGATTACTGGCGTTGGGCAGGAATAAAGGTTTTAATCCTCAAAAGGGCGGGGGTTTTAGAGGGAAAACTTGTAAAACATTTCCTTGTCCTTTTTCCTAACTTTACCTCTATTACAGAATTGGCTTACAAGATTATGGAGGCTAAGAAGTTCCACAGTATGCTATATGCAAACTGGGAATCAGAAAAGCCGGTAATATAATTCTGTCAGTGTCTGAAAGTCTGAGATCCAGGGAGAGTTGAACAATGATGTAATATCCAGTCCAAGGTCAAAGGGCTGAGAATTGGATAAGGGGTGATATAAGTCCCGCAGTCAAGAACCAAAAGCACCCATGTTCAAGGGTAGAGGAGTCATGTCTCAGTTAAAGAAGAGAGAGTAAATTTGCTGTTTCTTTGCCTTTTTTTTCTATTGAGTGAGTCTGAAGGAATTAGATGATGCCTGCCCATATTTGTGAAAGTAGATCTTCTTTACTCAGTCTACTGATTCAAATTCAAGTATCTTCTGGAAACACTCCCACAGACATACAGAGAAATAATGTTCTATCAGCTATTGGGGCATCCCTTAACCCAGTCAATTTGAAACATAAATTTGATTATCTCTCTTCATGTCATTTCTATGTCCATTGATGTAGACATTTACAGAAGTTAATATAGCCATAGTTCTAACAATTTGTGTGTAAACATAAGTCAGATATGCATGTATTTGTAAAAGAATACTTTGTAAAACCTACAAATAGATTACCACTTCCAACCATGTTACTCGGGATTTTTAATATTAATCTATTTGTTTATGTCATGTTGATCACTTAAACAGAGCCAAAACTCTGACTTCAGAAGAATGATGATACAGAAAAGGGCTAAAGTACCATCTTTTGAGTTCAAGGAGGAAGTCAAAGGTAAAACTATTACTGGGAGGCAGCAAGTTACAGTGATGCTTTCTTATGGTCAGCAAAATAAGCTTCTATGTATTTTGAAATTCACTCTGAGTATATCTCTTTTCCATGATAAAATCATGCTGTGAATGTAATCACCAAATATGAACAGACTGAAAAACAATGTTAAGATACAGATTGTACTAAGACATAGCAAGATTAATTATTATTTGCCTGATTATATTTAGCAACTGCAGTAATATACCAGAAATCCAGTGCTTAGCTAAATGTCAGCCTATTTGGCATTACGTTGGTAGTCCAGTTCCAAAACACAGGTAAATCTCTGCCGTTCACAATTTCTGCACTGTTGTTTTTGACTTTATTTTTCCCTACTGCTCCAAGAGACAAGATTTAAATTTTAGTACTTGCCAAATCATTCTGTGGTAATAAACTGAAGTTTCAAAGAAACAACAGAAAGACAAGTATCTGGAAATACAGCAAAAAGGAAAAAGAAGCAGAAAACGTAGAAGACAGAAAGATTATCAGAGGAAAAACAATCTTAGGAGACAGGGCCAGATTACCCCGGTTTTGAAGGTACAACCCTGTTGTAGGGGGAGCCACTGTTAGCTCCTCTTTAATTCTTGTCTCAGAAATCACTGCATAACTCCAAAATGTGATCTTACAATGATCAAATTTATTTTATAAGAAGCTTATTTAAAAAAAAAGATGCAAATTAGGAAACTTTTCAAATTACATAAAGAATGCAAAATGTTATAATTTCCCACCTCACAAACATAGTAGCATAACCATTTTATTTAATTTATTTATTTTTTAAACATGCTCGACATTTTATTTTATACTAAATAAAACTCTGTCCTTTTTCCTCTGTCTTGAGCACAGCTCTGAATATTTTGCAGCCAGGCAGCCAGTGTATCTCTGGCATGTGTACACACACACACACACACACACACACACACACACACAGGTACACAGGTACAGACAGGCACACACAAGTACACATACATATTGGCTCCAGGACTATTGAAAAATAGTGTTAGTCTCTACAAACAAATTTTAGGATTCTCAGGAGGGATATACACCTTACTGCAAATATTTTTCTGTGAGTCTTTATGATGTCATCTACCTCCTCAATATTTCTACCTTTTGGGGAGCTCCCCAATTGCTTCTTTTTCTTTAACTTATTTTTTAAAGCTGCCGCTCACTTCATTTACCCCATCCTACCTTAAAATCTCTTTGCCCCAGCTTCTTCAAACTCCAACTTAACTTCGTTCTCTTTTTATTATCCTTAACTTGTTTTGACATGTTTATATCATTTCAGTAATGTGAATTTGGCAGCTTTGCCTCTTTCTGATTGTAAAAAACATAATGTAAGATAAAAATTAATCTTTTCCATAATTTTGGGTAAAAATTTCCTGCTAGATCATCTCAGCATGAAGTGCAGGATGGAATTTTTGACCATCATTCATTTAAATCTAACATTCTATTCAGGTCTATATAAATAATGATTACAGGAACAGTATGTTGCATTACAGAAAATTGGAAAAGAGAAAAAATCATTTAGAAGTAAATTATTTTATATACTCACTCTGAAACCACCCTTACAAATCAATAAAGGGATGCAAAGCAAAAACTGGGGTAAGGGCCCAAAACTCTGTGAAGGCACACGCTAAAATATAATAGCTAAAAGTAATAATAATAATCAGCCACTGCCCCCTCGATTACTTGATAATAATTTGTCACTATCTCCCTGTTTCTTTCTCTGTAATTGCTACTCGGGAGTCACATACCTGATGGTTATAAAGATTCTTAACTTTTTCCATAGATAATATCACCTTTTCAAAACCTAGGGGTAATGTCTGAGCTATCTTCCAGGTCCCGCATTCTAATGGATTGGCTGATCCATCCAGACCAATGACCCATTCCAAGAAACTAACTCAACTGGAATTGTGACCCCAGGAACTGAAGCATGATTTCTACACCCCTATAATTTTGCACCAAACCTAGCCAATTAGCAAACCTAATTGCCTAATCCTTTACCCACCAAACTATCCTTAAAAACCCTGTCTCCCAAATTCTCAGAGAGGTGATTTGAGAAATTCCTCTTATCTCCCTGCTTAGCACTATGTAGAATTAAACCCTTTCTCTGCTGTGACACCTGCTGTCTCGGTGTATTGGCTTCCTCTTGGGCAGCGAGCAATGAACCTGGGTAAGTGGTAACAACTCTACAGCAAGAACCACTATTAACACTTTAATTTTTAGTCTTTAAATTTTTCTGGTGTGTTTTTGTGTGTGTGCATACCACAATGAGATCTTATTTTTCATAATGCTCTGCAAAGCTGATTCTGTTAACCAAGAATTTTAGCCTCAGTTATTTGTTTCTGCATTAATACTCCAACCTATTCAAATTGCCAAAATAAACCCCCAAAATATCCTTTGTGATATCCAAACCGTTTCTGGCCATGAGCCAGTCACTACATCTGGTTATGTCCCTTGTGTTTTGTCCAGGCTTGCCCAGAACCTTTCTTTCGCTGTTTTGTTGAAATGACGAGGCCAGAATATCCCACTTTCAGGAGTTGTCTTATTTTGTCATTGTGATGCAATTTGTTTTTTTAAATTTATTTTCTTTATTTCTTATAAAATGGAAGTCCTATCTTAAAACTTAATAACAAAAGATTCAAATTAAAAATTAATAGATAAACTAGGTGATGTTATATAACTAATAATCTATTAATTCCACCATTCATGATATAAACATTTATCCTTTGCTTAAGTTATAAAATTCTGATTATAGTCTGTGTGGTTATCAAGAATATCAAATATCCAGTTTTCCATCAACAAACTAGGATAAACCTAGTGATTTTAATACCAATTGTTAATTCTGGCCAAAATCAATTTTTTATTTATGTTTGTGAAATTTTTGTTTTTAGCATGTTATTCTTTCTTACGTTAGTCCATTTTATGTTGCTATAAAGGAAATACCTGAGACTGAGTAATTTATTTAAAAAATAGGTTTTTTGGCTCACGGTTCTGTAGACTGTATAAGAATGTTGTCAATATCTGCTTACGGTGAGCTCTTCAGGGAGCTTCCAATAAAGGCAGAAGGCAAAGTGGGAGCAGGTGTGTCACATGGTGGGAGAGGGAGCAAAAGGCGGGGGAGGAAGAGGTGTCAGGTTCCTTTAAACAACCAGCGCTCCCATGAACTAATACAGCCAAAACTCACTCACTACTGTGGGCAGCATTGACCTAGGCCTAGCACCCCAAACAAGTTTGCTCTCTTAGACCTCTAGGCCTGTCATGGGAGGGGCTGCCTTGAAGATTTTTGAAATCACTTTGGAGACTTTTTTCCATTCTCTTGAATGTTAGTGCCTGGTTCCCTTTTAGTCATGCTAATCTCTAGCAAATCTGCTGTAAACTTTTCTCTCCTGAAAATGCTGTTTCCATTTCTACCATGCGGCTAGGCTGTGAATTTTCCAAAATTTTACCCTCTGCTTCCATTTTAATTATAAGTTCCAACTTTAATCATTTCTTTGCTCCTATATCTGGCCGTAGGCTCTTAGAAGGAGCCATACCACCCTTGAATACTTTGCAACTCAGAAATTTCTTCAGCCAGATACCCTAGGTCATCACTTTTTAATTTCAGCCTTCAGCAAAGACACAGAGCACCAACACAAGGCAGCCAAGTTCTTTTCTAAGGTGTAACAAGTGTGACTTTTGCTCTAGTTCCCAAGAAATTCCCGTATCCATCTGAAACCACATCAACCTAGTCTTTACTGACCATATTTCTATCAGTGTTTCAGTCACAACCACTTAACAAGTCTCTAAGGAGTTCCAGACTTTCCCTCATCTTCTTGTCTTCTAGCCCTCTAAACTCTTCCAACTTCTGCCCATTACCCAGTTCCAAAGCCATTTCCACATTTTCAGGTGTCTTTATAGCAATACCCCACTCCCAGTTCCAATTTTCTTTTTCTATTTCAAACATCCAAATCATATCACTTCTACAGATATTAGTTCTCCTTCTTTAAATTAGAGTTGTCTCTCAGTAACAAGGCTGTTCAACTTTAGATTCTGTTTGCCAGATTGTTGGTTGAATTAAATTGTATCTACAACCAAAGAGTAGGTAGATATCCATGGATCTTACTGGAATGTTTAGGGATAAGCATGGTACCAAAAATAACTCTGAAACAATTCAGGGCAAATAATATGCAAGTGTGTGTATGTGTGTGTGTGTGTGTGTGTGTGTGTGTATAATCATATATATGCATATGTGAAGAAAGGGAGAATTGAAATTAGCTCAAAATATTAACATGTGAATCTGAGGAAAGATTATATGAAAGTTGTACTGATTTGAAACTTTTCTATAAATTCTAAATTATATATAAATAAAAAGTTACATTTCAGGAAACTAATAAACACAAGAAAACATGTTGATCACAATAATAAGCAAATGAATTAAACATAAATAGTCATATTTTTATCAAATGAAATTGTCAGGTCGCAGTCTGAAATGGCGGTTCTTGGTGTGCTGATGGCCAAAAATGACCAGATGTACCAGAGTCAGGCAAGTATGAAAATGAGGTTTATTGAGAAGAAAAAGATAGAATTACAGAGCAAGAGCAAGATATAGGTTTACAGAGTGAGATACATATGCCACAGATGATGACTGGACCCACTGTGGTTGCAAAAAAGAGCCTGACAAAATGAAGAAAATCTTAAAATATGTAATTATAAATTGTCTTTTGAGCATAAGGGAGTTATACACTTTCTTAAATAGCTTATGAGATTATAAATTGCTCCTATGTGTTGGAGGTAGTTGGTCATATATGTCTTAGTCATAAAAGTGTATATATCTTTTAAAGAATTCTGATTTAAGTAATTATTTCATGAAAATAAGAAATGTTTTAAAATATTTGCAATTATTGTCCATTTTTATATTATTATTTCCAAGAGAAATTTAAAATAATCTACCTATTTAACAAAAGTAAGTTAGTAAAAGATATGATTGTGTATGAGTAAAGGGAAAAAAAAAAGAAAAAGCATATAGATGGTAGCACGACAAATTTCCCAGGGAGTTAGGTGGCAGAACTTTGTCTCAGACTGTGGTCTGTGAACTTCCCCTTTCATTCTCACTTAAGAAGTTAGTTTAAAAGATCCCTTCCCAGATACACTGAAGGCAAAGCCCAGAAATGTGCTGTAGCAATCTGGATTTTAAATAGCCCTCTGATTGATTTAATAGCATACTAATTTATAACTTTTCTGAGAATAGAACTTTTTTGACACTTTTTTTATTTTGAAGTATTATGGGGTATAAATATTTTGGTTATATGGATTGCTCTTATAATGCTTGAGTCATGGTTATAAGATGCCCATCACCCTGAGATAGAACTTTACAAGCAGTCAAATGTTTAGGAAGAGCAAATTTAAGCCAATTCAATAAATTCCATTGTAAACCAAGAAGCTTGCTGCTTCTTTCTCTGTCTTTTTGTGTTTTATAAGAATGAATTTCTCCTTTCTTTGCTCAAGCCCTGGTGCAATCTAGTTTCAGAATTTGTTTCTATACTTTGATTCTCCTACTTTTGCTACCTCCTTGAAAACATGCTAGTGTTTTAGACTCTACTCAAATTGCTGGTATCTATAAAACTCTTTCCAGAACTCTTTTGGCTGAACTACCTGTGTCCTCATATAGAAAGCAGCACAGATTTGCCATTGCTCACTCTCCCTTAACTTCAAAATATCTAAATAAATAGTATGTTATCCCTTACTAATGTTACTTCTTATAGGAACTTCCATATCAGTTGCCACCATATTCTCAAAAAATTTTGTTATGTGCAAGGGTGGGCCTACTTTTAATATTTGCCAGGAAATCCATCTACAAACACCTGCCACATCCAAGTGTGAGTATCTAATCCCTTGACTTCAGAGATTTGTTGAGATTTATTTTGATTAAGAGCATTTCCCCTTTCTGCCAGAATTGTTGGAAATTTATTTTCATCTAATAGTCTGTGAAAGATTTCAGGAGATTGAAAAAATGCATATACTTTGTACCAGTCATACTCAGTTATTCCACTTCTAGGAAAATAAATTAAGAAAATAAGCAAAACCTGCACCAAAACATCCATATACAAAAATACCTATTGTGATAATGTTTACATGAAAAAATATTAAAAAAATCTTTAGTACTTGTATGATTTGGAGCAAGTTGCTTAAAAACTTTGTGGTTAAATTTCGTCACCTGTAAATAGAGATAATAATAGTACTTATCTTAAAGGTAGTTGTGAGTTTTAAACAAGTTAATGTAAAGTGTTTAGACTAGTATTTTCAAATAGTATTTATTACCTAACATTATTACTATCATCATATAAGTAGCAAATTATATAATAAACTATAATATGACCAATTAATATATCAATTAGTAATTAAAATGTTTAATAGAAAATCAATATCATAATTTTAAAAGCAAGAAAAATTATGAAAACAGTTTGACTATTGCTACATGTAACTATATTACTATAACCATGCACATAGATTTTTAAAAATTGAATAGAATATACCAAATGATCTTTCCCTCTATGATATGTAAAATGTAGAAATATACTTTTTTTTCTAATCCATACTTTTTCAAATAATACATTGCTCTTGTAAAAATAAAAAAGAAAGAATTAATCAAAGAAAATTTAGAGTACTTTTGTGGCATTAGTATGCCTAAGGAAGGTTAATGTATAATATAGGACTAATGTTTCCCACACTATCTCAAATCTCCTTGAGTGCTGCTAACAAGAGAAAAGCCAGCCCAGTGGTAAATGAGTTGCAAGGAAACCTTAAAAGCAAAAAGCCACTGTGAGTGGCTAACTGAAAGCGATCCCAGAGCCAAGACCAGGATGAGTGTCCTCCACAAGCTTCAGCATATATGGTTGCAAAATCTGAGCAGTGTTAATGCCGTGTCAAGTGTCTTGTGGTATTTCATCAGTGTCACTTGCAAGGCATACTCAACGGTTAACGGCAGGATCATTAACCATCCAGGCTGTGAGGTAATGGAATAGCACTTGCCTACTAACCCTGAAACAAGCTCACTGTGTATGACCTACATCCTCCCGCTGGATGTGCATGAGAAAATGATGACACCACAGAAGCAAAGCAGCTGCTGTATGTTGAGCCACAAAGGAAGAAACTCTCAAGTGAGACAGGAAGAAGAAATGCCTTAAGGATGCACTGAAATAATGCATTTAATAATGTGGCATAGCTGAGAAATCTTGTGAGAAAAAGAATGAAAGGTGGATCACTGAACTAAAATCATTGAGCAGAGGAAACATTACCAGTTTTTATAATCAGTCAGTTTAAACAACATGTGTTAAAAATAAAAATCTACTTTAACCGATTATTTCATTATTTATCTTTCTGTTTCATGACGAAAATTAAATGTGTATATACGTGATATATTTTTTATAGTTGTGAGTGAATATTGGGGCATGTAAAATGCTCTGCTGAATTCACACTAATATCAAAAAACATCCCTCAACAATTGCAGGGTTTGACAATAAAACCAACTACATGCTAGCACAGAAAACAATACAGTGGACTTATATTGGAGAGAAGAATTTTGACATTTGGATTTAAGAAAATCATATGAATTCAACCCATGGACTTTCATGTGGGCCATCAGAATGACGATATTTTAAACAGAAATCCATCACTTTACAAACTATTGCAAAGTTTTCAGTACTTCCTTTAAAAAGCCTTTCTCCCTTTTATGTATGTATTTTGTAACTTTTACATAACTAGGTTATTAAATAAACTATAATCTAAATACATTACAAATTATTGTGATTGTGAGGTTTATTATCAAGGCAATACTGCGTAAGTAGCAATTTTCACAGAAAAGATAATTTTAAAAGACCAAAACGGCTATTATCTTGGAAGCAGTTAACATGAAATGATATCAGATTAATCTTGGTTAAAATTCTGTTTCCAAAACCTACTAATGGTAAGATATATAGCAAGTTTCTGATTTTTATAATCTTTAGCTTTCTCATCTGAAAATGTGGCTAATAATATTTAACTAATATATTTGTTGAAATAATATAAAATATTTCATGTAAATTGTGAGTTAGTTTTAATGACTGACACAAGGTAGAATTACAACAAATGTCAGCTCTTATATTTCTCTGTTTAAAATTTTAACACACTATTAAGAACCAAAAATGGGCTTACCTATAAATATCTACCATCTTATTAGTCCATAGTGAGCCCACAAATGAGAAATTTAAAACTGAAAGCTATCATTTACAAAATGTTAATAATGTACTGCATTGAGAAGTCAAACATTAATGAGTGATTGAAAGATTTTGTTTTTCCCCAAATATCTATTTCAAGGAAAATAAGCCTGGAAGACAAATATATCTTCCATAGCACGTGCACTGCTGGTTGACAAATGTGTCTTTTCTATAGAGTTTGGTAAATATTGTTCACTGTATTTTTCCTGGCTTGACCAGAAAATTGTGGCTTATTATGTATGACTTCCGGCAGGGTCCCCAGAATACGAAATTACCAATGCCGGCTGAGACTTGTATGACTTAAATAAGTGTTTGGGTGTGGGAGTTGGAAGGGGATACACATCAGAAACATTCACTCAGTTAATAGAACTAATCCTTTGATTTGCATAGCTTACATCAACAGGGTAATTATTTTGTTTCCTATTTTCTCTTTTATTATCTTTTCTAACTGCACCATTTTCACAGTACTCTGGTATTCAGTAACAATATTTTTTATAAAAAAAAAAGTACATCTTTAAATCTTAAGACAACCATAGGAAAAAGGCATATCATATAAAAAAGAAAAAAATCTTAAAAGTTCTGATAGTGTTACCAAAAAAACCTTGTGAATTTTCTGTTAAATTTCAACTTCTTTTAGTTAAGCAAGCTTCTGTACTTTTTTTCTTCACTCTTAGAAGAGCACCTGCAGTTGTAAAACATGAATCCGGTAATACTTCTGTAAATGAATCACTATTGCATTCATCCCATTAGCCTCCGAGCAGATGTCAGAAAGTAAAGATTGGCTGCCTCCAGATCAAGTTGCTGCTGCCAACTCTCGCGAGCTTTGTCAGTAACAGTTGATTGTAATGTCAGTGCGGTCCAATTTACAGGCTGGAGCAGCAGCTGCATCCTGTATTTCTCTGAAGTATTACATGATTTTCACTCCTTGCAAACTTTATCATCTTTGTTGCAGAGTTGGGTAAGTTGCTCTGAATTTACACTTTCGTGTAAAGATCCAAGTTACTGTGAAGCTCCTTCTGTGGAAGGAGTGTGATCTTTTCACGTGTTTGCTATGCCCCTTGGGTGCTCTGTGGGGAACAGTCACTGAAGCTTGCATATGGGACAGAGGAAGCAAGCGATCAGGCAGATGCATCAAATCTTCCTATTACTCAGGGAAAGCAGACTCAGTTCATTTAACTGCTGAGGAAATAATTAATTTATTTAACTTTGTATGAAGAACTGTAGCACTTGTGGAATCACTGCGATATACATTCTGAGTGAGCTTTCTAAGGGAAAACATTTTATACTGTTTTAATCTTAAATGCATTGTTTAGCTAATCTCTCCCTATGAATATCAAAAGTAGTCTTTCGCCAGTCTTGCTCTATTTTTCTTTCCTTTTTTTAAGTGGCATGAAATTAATAATTTTCTTGTTGTTTTGCTAAGCAGAGTAATTTTCTTAATCAACATTGTGTCAGCTGGAACTTTAACAAAATCAATTGACAAATAAAAGTTTCTTTTATGTAAAGGAAAATCTATTTCCTAATTATTTACAAACTTGTCCTCTTTGCCTTGTTTGTTCTCTTCCTTTTATATGTGTGTTTAAATTATAACAAAATATCTTACATTTGCTATTAGTTTTATTATTATAGAAATAAGCAAATATAGACTTTCTGCTCATCGTGTAATCTCATAAACCTACTATTATTTTGATTACATTGGTTCCAATTTAAACAGATAATTAAGCATTAAAGAGCATAAAATGTATGAGTGATTAACAGTAAACTGGAATATGAGCAAAATAATTTCATTATTTACAATTTCTATGCTTTTATTTTATGAGTATACCATATTTCTATGCTTCATGATAATAAACTCAATTAAGAGTTACTATCAACTAGTTTGTGTAATGCCTTCCTTAATATAAACTGTCTCATAGTTATGATAAATACAAAGTTAATTTATTTAAATAGCTACTTTGTTTAGGGAAAAGCATGAGCTTTTAAACTGTGACTTTGTAATTTAAATGAAAATTTTTAGAATTCTCTCTGGATATGAAATAGCAGAGCCTTTTAGATGCCAGTTAAATTTTCTTATTGGATATTCAAAGTTCTATTTATTCTCCTAGATTGTGTTTGTTATTGTTTGTTTGCAATATTCTGCTTCTTTAATTATAAAAATATGTTTAGTATCTACTCTATATTTCATTTTTATAAAGTAGAAGCTAATAATATCTTCACAAGTCACATCTTATCTACAAATTTTGTTCCTGCTTTGATTCATTTCTGTAACAATAATACATATTTAAATTATGTGTTGTCTTCATTTTGATGCTTTCTTGACAAAATCTGCTTATTCTTACCAACACTAGACTGTCCCAGATGTTAGAAAACTGTAATTGAATACATATCAACCTAACAGCAGATTCACCTTTCAAAGAAGACCCAAGACTCTAATAATTTATGCTCAAATTATTTACATAATGAAAAGTTTGTGAACGTTCTTCCTGACTAGACAGATACCGATCTTCCACTTCTCGTACCTAATGTGAGGTCTTCTATTTGTACATATCCTTTTAGTGACTCATGGGTATATATCTGATGGATCCCTGAAAAACAGCGGTATAGTCTATTTATAAACACACTTCCTCGATTTCCTACTTAGATTGCCACAAATAAAAACCATTTTAGGTTTTGTATAAAGACTTACTTTTTTAAATTTGCCCAAATACATTTAGTGGTGCTTCTTCTAGACCATATTAGTATTTTCTAGATAGTGCTTTCTCTATCATTTTAAGAGGCTTTGTTTTTAAGTAGATTTATACATTTTATTATAACTTCTTAAAAGACAGGAAAATTATTCTACTATTATGAACACTTCCTTGTCCATTCTTTAGGAAATTCCTGGCTGGCCCATTATTTTGAAAATTTGATTACTATCCAAGTATGGCAAATAGATGGCAAATAAATAGCTCTTTATATCAATTATTTTAGCACACCCATATTTTATAGCATAGCATTGTACATTTCTTTTTTAAATTGACTGGTGAACTTTGCTACTTCTTTCACAACTGAATTAAAAATGCAAAACAGAAAGGAAATAATTTTATGTTTTCTTTAATTTTAAATGTTATAGTTTTTAAAGTTTAGAGTTTTCCACAAATTGCCAATAAATTTTGATATTCTGGAGCATTTGATAAACTTGCAAGACAATAGTACTCATTTATCCTTCAGGTATTTCCCCTCCTACTCCCATCATTCATTTTATTTTGCAATTCCAAACAAAACTCCGTTTCTTTCAAATATTAAATATTATTTTAATAAGCTAATTGATCTAAATTCATATATTCAGTTGTACTTGGAGGGTAAAATTTCCCCCATTCTTTATAATAAACATGTTATATACTGTCAGAGTTTAATTACTTATTTAATATGACAGTAGCCAATTGCATCAGAATTTATGGAAGGAAAAACAATGAAGTCTTATTAAATATTTTAATAATTAATAAAAACTTTGAGGTATAGACTAACAAGATTCTTAGTGTCCTTTTTTATTTATCTTTTGATTATTTAATTATATGATAAACATATTGAAACTTTTCAAGTTTTTTTAATGGAAAAACTACAGAGTAACATGTTAGAATAGAGAATACCAGATTATGAAAAAGTCAATATCATGCTTCTTTAAATAAAGTATTGCAGCTCAATATTAATATATTAGCCTGCACTAACAATGAGTATGTGAACATCTGTGTATTTTCATGTTGAAGTACAGATTTAATAACATGATTTATAACACTGCAACAGGTACAGATGAGTTGGAATTATATTATCACTTTTGCAATGAATGCATTCTTGCATGGATTGTTTTGAATGTTATTAATTACATTATTTACAAGGTGATAACTCAGATATCACTACTGAAAAAGTAACATTTTAATTCATATAATTAGTATTATATAATGTTAAGATCTAGGTAGCACAAAATATAAATAAAACATGTAAGAAATGCTTATTAAATCAAACTAAGTGACATGACAATGATATTACTACCTTTTAGATGTCATAGCAGTTGTTTTGAAACATATACAATGGAAATTACATTTATTGATTACATGCAGAACAAATATATTTTGGTAGTAGTTATAGTACTTGCTTTGCAATAAAAGTAACAAACTATCTATATAAAAAAGATTCAGAGACCAAATATTTGATGTTAGTTTTCTAAAGAAAAATAATATTTAAATAAAACTAAGGAGTGAAAAAAAAGATGATCTTTGCTTTAGACTCAGGAGAAAACTAACTGAGCTAGTCAAGGGAGAGGAATGAGTACAACCTGAGATGCTACAATTAATTTATTAAAATGCAGTTGAAAGCAAACCAGCTTTGTACCTATTCCTTTTTCCTTTCCAAAGTAGGTTTTCAAAAAAGAAAAAAAAAATATCCATCATAGCACTTTCTTCTCCAAACACCCACTTCCATTTATTTAAGAGAAAATACTTATTAATTATCAAGAAAAAGAAAAGGATTGTAGTAGCAGCAGTGCCTCTGAAACTCCTGTTCTGTCAGGAATGAAAAATTTCATTTGGCCAAGCATGGTGGCTCACACCTGTAATCCTAGCACTTTGAGAGGCTGAGTCAGGAGAAAGGAGGATTGCTTGAGGTCAGGAATTGGAGACCAGCCTGATGAAGAGTGAGACCTTGTCTCTACAAAAAAAAATGGAAAAATTAGCTGGGCACAGTGTCACACACCTATAGTCTCAGCTACTTTGGAGGCTGAGGCAGGAGGATCGCTTGAAGTCAAAAGTGTGAGGTTACAGTGAGCTATCCTGATGCCACCACACTCTATGCCAGGCAACAGAGTGATACCCTGTCTCAAAAAAAAAAAAAATCATTAGTAAATATCAGGTTTCAGAAAACATTAAATCATTGTTACATTTTATTTATTTATTATTCCTAGTCACATTATGTAGTCATAATGACATTTTGGTCAACAACCCACCCAATTTTCACTGTACCTTTTCTATGTTTAGATAGGTTTAGATGCACAAACAACATATCACTGTGTTACAACTGACTACAATATTCAGTACAGTAACATGCTGTATAGGTTTGTAGCCTGGAAGCAATAGGCCGTACCATACAGCGAAAGGGTGTAGTGGACTATACCACCTAAACTTGCATAAGTATAATACAGTCTATGATGTTTGCACAATGAGGAAATCACCTAACAGTACATTTCTTAGAATGTATTTCTGTCATTAAGCAATGTATAACAGTACATTTATTATAATTATAATAATACCTAAATATGAGTATAGAAATAATGTTAAAATATTATATACTTCAATAATATATTTTATTGATCTTACACATCCAATTGTATCAAAACTGAAAATAAAAAATAATCTGTGGCTTGATAAAATATTATAGCAATCATTTTATGAATAGATATATTTGCATATATGTGAATATTGATAAAATTAAATATAGACATAGATATAGATATATCCATTAAGTATCCAGCCCTGAAGAAAGTGCTATACACCATGGATTAGTTGATTCAGATATTTGTTGAATTCCAAAAATCCTTCTTGATCACTAGCTATCCTGTAAGCATTGGTGAATGAAGCTGATCTAAAATTTGAATATCCTAGGTGTAGGACATAGGTATCATAATAATTCCTTATTCTCTACCTTGTAAGACAATCTAAATTAAACATACAAACAAGTAATACAAATGTTTGATGCTCATAGGATTAGTTTCTTGGTTGCATAGGTTGGATTTACAATTATAGCATCTGAAAAAATAATAAAGGAAAGATTTTGTACATTTATGGACCTTTGCTATTATTATGTATATGAGAATCAGCATTTGTAATTGACCATTTTAATTGAGTTTCTTCCAGTTATATAAATATGTTAGTTCTTTTAAATAATGCTTGCATTACATTTTTTGTCCCTCTTTGTCACACAGAGTTTCAGAATCTTTTTAAAATTTTTTTGTTATTTAAAAGAAACTCAGCTCTGCCTTGATCAAATTTTGATCTCCCCAATAGTCTCTTCATGTTATTAAATGTTGTTTAATAAAATACAAAATACTTATGATTTTGTAGCTCACAAATATTACTTTTTCTTCCTTCACTTGTCCCCATGTCCTCAAATTTCAGTTATTTTGTCCACTGTAAAAATACAAGTAACTCTGGCTATGCTAACACATTTAATTTCATTATTTCCATATATTGTAATCAATTAAAAAATTAGCATAACAGAGGTACATTGAATCAACCCAGGTTGTAAAAAATTTTTAAGCCACTATCCTCTCCCACACATTATAATATCAGCCACTGGTTCTCACCATTGACATTGTAATTCAGGTAGAGAAGCCTCTCATGGATATTAAATTTTAGAGAAATTGCCTGGTATATATACCAAGTTTTGCTTTTTATATTTCTCCATAGGCCTTTTTAGTGGTAGCATGCTTGTTAGTTTTCACAATTTATAGGATAAATAATAACTACATATACTTTTTTTACTTAACGTTCTATGAATAAACTGACTAAATTCTCTTCTGATTATAGACTAAAATTAGATAGAGGAAAATATCACTAGGCCAAAAGGATCACAGAGAAGACAATAAAAACAGACAAGGACAATAATGGAAGTCTATAGATTCTTAAAAGTTCTTAACGTATTTCACAGTTCTGTCAAGAGCCAGCCAACCATATTTCGGAGAATAAATGAGCTTATGTTTTCTCCTCCAACAAAGATAAAAATTATTTCTGACATAAATAGACTACCACTTATCTGTTCTTTTGTTAGAGATGTGCATATAGTCAGAAGTAATATTATACAAACTTTTTATTTAAACTGCTAGTTCTTCCTTACAGAGATTTGATAATAAATATCTTCAAAATGAAATATTTTTTAGTTTCTGTGTCACTTGTTTCTTTTCTAAATTGAAAACTGAAATTTCTTCAACTGTTTTCTATTTTTTTCTACATAGGCCTTTATAGTGGTAGTGAATTTGTTTTCATAATTTTTATTTTTAATAATAACTACTATATTTTAGTTAATTATCATCAATAAAGTATAATATTATATGCACAAGGTTAATTAAACTTCCTACTTACCTCTCTTTCAGAAATCAGTATGCATAGCAAGGACACAATCATATATATCAGATTTCTCTTGTGGTTTCTTCTGCTCTGCGTGCTTATTGGGAAGTCACAAAATGAAGATGACATCATAATCACAACCAAAAATGGAAAAGTCCGAGGTATAAACTTGCCAGTTCTTGGTGGTACGGTAACGGCCTTTCTTGGAATTCCCTATGCACAGCCACCTCTTGGTAGACTTCGATTCAAAAAGCCACAATCCCTGACCAAGTGGTCTGATACTTGGAATGCCACAAAATATGCAAATTCTTGCTTTCAGAACATTGATCAGAGTTTTCCAGGCTTTCATGGATCAGAAATGTGGAACCCAAACACTGACCTCAGTGAAGACTGTTTATATCTGAATGTATGGATTCCAGCACCTAAACCAAAAAATGCCACTGTAATGGTATGGATTTATGGTGGTAGTTTTCAAACTGGAACATCATCTTTACATGTTTATGATGGCAAATTTTTGGCTCGTGTTGAAAGAGTTATTGTAGTTTCAATGAACTATAGAGTTGGTGCCCTAGGATTCTTATCTTTACCAGGAAATCCTGAGGCACCAGGGAACATGGGTTTATTTGATCAACAGTTGGCACTTCAGTGGGTCCAAAAAAATATAGCAGCCTTTGGTGGAAATCCTAAAAGTGTAACTCTCTTTGGAGAAAGTGCAGGAGCAGTTTCAGTTAGCCTTCATTTGCTTTCTCCAAGAAGCCACCCATTGTTCACCAGAGCCATTCTGCAAAGTGGATCGTCTAATGCCCCTTGGGCAGTAACATCTCTTTATGAAGCTAGGAACAGGACGTTAACCTTAGCTAAATTTCTTGGTTGCTCTAGAGAGAATGAGACTGAGATAATAAAGTGCCTTCGAAATAAAGATCCCCAAGAAATTCTTCTGAATGAAGTATTTGTTGTCCCCTATGGTACTCTCTTGTCAGTAAACTTTGGTCCAATCGTGGATGGTGATTTTCTCACTGACATGCCAGACATACTACTCCAACTTGGACAATTCAAAAAAACCCAGATCTTGGTGGGTGTTAACAAAGATGAAGGGACAGCTTTTCTAGTATATGGTGCTCCTGGTTTCAGCAAAGATAACAACAGTATCATAACTCGAAAAGAATTTCAAGAAGGTTTAAAAATATTTTTTCCAGGACTAAGTGAATTTGGAAAGGAATCAATCCTTTTTCATTACGCAGACTGGTTAGATGATCAGAGACCTGAAAACTACCGGGAAGCCTTAGATGATGTTGTTGGGGATTACAATATCATATGCCCTGCTTTGGAGTTCACCAAGAAGTTCTCAGAATTGGGAAATAATGCCTTTTTCTACTATTTTGAACATCGTTCCTCCAAACTTCCTTGGCCAGAATGGATGGGAGTGATGCATGGCTATGAAATTGAATTTGTCTTTGGTTTACCTCTGGAAAGAAGAGTTAATTACACAAAAGCAGAGGAAATTTTGAGTAGATCTATAATGAAATGCTGGGCAAATTTTGCAAAATATGGGTGAGTGCTGATTTTTCTAATTGTTCTTCTCTGGTGTTGTTTGTTTTGTTTTGCTTAGCTTTCTTGGTCTCTAGTGTAGATTTTATTAAAGGCACAAAAAATATCTAATTGTTTATTCTCTGTGTACCTAAGCTGGCTTTGTTTTTATTATTAAGTGAATTTCAACACCTTGTGTCATAGTGCTTAAAAGAAATCATTATCATAAAACTTGAAGACAGATATTTTCTTATTTCATGTCCAAAATATTTCAAAGTATTTAACAATCTTAGTCAAAGTTTGTATGGTGGCCAGGCGTGGTGGCTCATGCCTGTAATCCTAGCACTCTGGGAGGCTGAGGCGGCAGGATTGCTTGAGCTCAGGAGTTCGAGACCAGCCTGAGCAAGAGCGAGACCCTGTCTCTACTAAAAATAGAAAGAAATTAGCGAAACAATTAAAAATAGAAGAAATTAGCTGGGCATGGTGACACATGCCTATAGTCCCAGCTACCTGGGAGGCTGAGGCAGGAGGATTGCTTGAGCCCAGGAGTTTGAGGTTGCTGTGAGCTAGGCTGATGCCATGACACTCTAGCCCAGGCAAGAGAGTGAGACTCTGTCTCAAAAAAAAAAAAAAAAAAAAAAAGTTTGTATGGAAATAGATGCTCATCTTCAGAACTAAAAGTATCATGACAGTGCTGTTTAACGTGCAAGGTTATAATGTTCACAGACTTAGGAAATAGTAAAAATATATCTTCTTATGCTCTTAAGCTTGGTACAGTGGTTGCTGATACATCAAGAAACACATCTCTACTGAGGAAAATGAAGAGGCATGATGGTGATGGGTTTTGCCCTCAGAATACCCACATACACAACATTTGCCATTTTATCTTTTTTTCCCCTAACAGGTTTGTTCAGAGCTCTCAGATAACCTATGTTTGACGGGATATATAAAAGTTCTTATGTTTAGTTAAGCTGTTGTCCACTTGAACAGTCTTATGGCTGACATTAGATAATCAGAGACATTACAAAAACACATATTTTCCAACATATGTTATAAATATTGTGATAATATGTCCTTAAAAGTCAGAAGAAAATAACCATTTGGAATATATTTCTAAATGTATGCATATATCTATACAGAATAAGATATTTTTTTTGCTACATTGGTAACTCAAAAACAAATTTTGTGCATGAGAGTAATTTGTACCAATGGAATAATAAAAATTAGAAATTCAGAAATTTATTTTTAAAAGAATTGCTTATATCAGTTACAAATTGATTGATACAGTTATTCAATCTGTCATGCTGCCTTTTATAATTAAACAGAATGCTGATAGTGATATTATTGCTTTCTGGTTTTCTTTTCTACCCTCCAATTGGAATTCCTTATACTCCATGTTACTTTATGTATATTTTTACAATATCAGTTGTAAGATATAATTCTTCTCAATACTGTTTGATACTTATCCACTGTATATAAAGTTAAAATTCTCCCACCTAGCATTAAGGGTCCCCTAAAATCTTGCTGCAGTCCACATTACCCAACAACACCTGACTGCAGTGTAAGCCACTTATTTCACTAAAGCCAAAGATTTGAAGCCTAACAGAACCTTAGAGTTTTATGCTTCTTACATGCCCTATTTAGAACACCTACCCCTCTCCTCTTCAATGACATAGTCCTACTTTTTTTAAGGTCTTGACCAACTACACATTGATATAGCATATATTTAATTCCTAGAATTGTAATTACTTCAAACCTCTTTTTTATTCTCACAGGAGTTATTTATGGTAACCTGTCTATATTCTATATTTCATTGTAAGCTGAAACCTCCTCAATTATACTAAACAAGCTCTTGAAACAGAAACTGATTATTTTTGGATATTCATTTAAGTACTGAGATGAGTATATATCATACTTAATGAATATTTGGCTAATGATTGAATGAGAGCTGGTAAAAGCTAGTGTGAGTAAAAAATATAATTTTATTGTCTCTTTAAGATATGTGGGTTATTATATTATACGTAGCTATGAAATATTTTATGCCTTCTCAAAATAAGTCTAAATTTCTGCTGAAGAACAGAAGGATCATCACAATTTTAGAGCTGCATTAAAATTACTTTTTTATCATTCTGTTCTCTCCCTAAAGACTATATACATATTGAATCACTTGAATGGTTTTTATTCTTTCTTAAAATTCTACAGATTATAAATAATTAAGTAGAAATGTTTCTTAAAGTTGTCGATGCCTGAAGTTGTCAATGGAGTTCATATTTTGCATATTGAAATCATGAAGGAATTTATATTTTCTCATGTCACAGTAGGGAACACTGAGAATGAGATATGTTAAATGTCTTGTTTATGGTACACATACAGCAATGGATCAAAAAAGAGCATCTTTGACACTTAATAGAATAAATTATTTAATCCTATTCTAGTACTTTTTCCATGATTAACATTTAATGGAAAACGAGTAAAGGTTAACATTTTAATTACAATAATAAATTCATATAATAGAGATTATAAACCTTAAAGGGTTAAAGTAAACTTTGTAAAGCAATGTAGCCATAACAGCATATTATTTTAGTAAATGATTTTCTTTATAGTCCATATTTTCACAGTCGAATAGAAATAATAATGCATCATATGTATTAAGAGCTCACTTGATGGCAAACATAATGATAGCTCTTGGTGCTCATTATCTACTTTCAAAGTATATGTATGAGTAAATATAAGGGCCTTTTACTTATTTTTATTTTTTATTTTTAATTTTTTATTTCAGAATATTACAGGGGATACAAATCCTTTGGTTCCGTATAATACCTTTGCACCTCCTAAGTCAGAGCCACGAGCATGCCCAACCCCCACACAGTGCGCATTGCCTCTGTTAGGTGTGAATTTACCCATCTCCTCCCTCTTCTAACTGCCCAATTAGTACCGTTAGGAAAAACAAGCACCGCATTTATTCACCATCAAACTGGTATTAACTGATCAACACTTAAGTTCACATATAGTAGTAACATTCATCAGGTGACGGGCAATTGGGAGAAGGGAAGAAGGGATGCGTATATACATCCCTAATGGGTGCGGTGCGCACCGTCTGGGGGATCGACAGGGTTGAAGCTCTGACTCGGGTGGGGCAAAGGCAATATATGTAATCTAAACATTTGTACCCCCGTAATGTGCTGAAATAAAACAGAAAAAGAAAAAAAAATGTTAATATATTTTTTAAAAATATGTGTTCTTCAGTCATTTGATATGATGAATTCTGTAAATTAATTAGTTCATAGTTATCAGGTCTTTTAACATTCTTTCTAATATTTTTGTTACTTGTTTAAAATACTGAGAGAAAAGTATTAACATCCCTAACTATAATTATTTTCTTCATCTAGCCCTGCTAATTTTTCTTTTAGTATTTTGTTTATGCTATATATTCTGTGCACATTTACATTTATTTATTCTTGATTAATTTACTGTTTTATCATTATAAAATATTTCTCTTTGCCCTGAAGTTAGCTTTGTCTAATAGTAAGATAGACATACCAAGTTTCTCAAATTTATGCTTCAATAATATATTTGTTTTAGATTTTTATTTTCAATTCATCTATATTTTTAATAAACCCTTTCTTGTAGTTGGTGTGATTAATACATTTGCATTATTTACTTCTAAAGTATGTTTTCCACTCAGTTGAATGCATAGTATGATTGTCATGTTAAAAAAACACTCACAACAGAATGAAATTTATTCACCCTCCAACTTTTTCCAATATTGTTTGTCATCTCCTTTCTGCTCTCAGTCCTGTGTCATCCTCTCTCCGGTCAGCCTCTCATACTCTCACTTTGTATATAGGTATATATTCAGCCCAGGCACCAGCCAAAGATCTACAGCAAACCTCTGCAGAGAATTCTGGCCTACCTCTTTGCATAGCTCCTTCTTTCTGGAGTCTATTCTCCAGTTTCTTTGGTAGCCCAAAACTCTGATTTCTGTCACTTTACCTCAGTGGAGCTACCTTACTCTGCCTAAGCTCAAGTTCTTCACAACTTAGCCAAGAAATTATCCTCAAGTAAAAAACAAAACAAAACAAAAAAACACACAATAAGCATGGACTCACCTGTAGTTCTTCTCTCAGTGTCATAGCTTTGGGCTGCCTATTATACAGTTCCTGAAATTCACTTCTTATTTTGTCCTGTATTATAATTGGTTATGACAAAAATGGTGATCCAGTTTTAATCACACCATCATTGATGAAGGTGAAAGCCTAACACACCCTCTTATTTATATTTTAAGAACATCTTAACCTTTATATATCTCATTCAGTTATATAAAAATTATTTTTCAGTTACTTTAGAAGATTTTCCAAAATTGTTTTAATTTGATTTCTTAGCAAAAATTAAAAGTTATTCTTTGGTGACACTAAATGATATTCAAATTTAGTATCTTTATCTACAGTGTTTAAAAGTTCTTATAAAATAGAAGCCACAGTACAATTTAGGCTTTTTTTAACTGGAATTGCTCCCTGCATGTACTTTATTTGCTCCCGCTCTTTCTCTAATCCCATCTATAAAAATGAAATTAAAAACTTACCCAAATAGCACACAGGTCCATATGTGCATTATATCCAGTATCCTACCATAATATCTTGAACTATCAATATAACATAAATATTAGCCACCAGTCATTCATCTAAACAATAATTTGATGGCCAAAAATTTAAATTAAACAGCACTTAGTGACATATTGTAAGCACAATTCCAATAGTAGAAGAAATTGGTAAAATCAAACTTAGTTTACTAGAGAGACCAAAATACTAAAAAAGGAAAATAAGTCAGAATGCAATTAGTAGCATAACATAAAATAGAGGAGATCATTATTTCAAGCCTCCTCAGATTGCTTCCTACTCTTGCAGACAGCCTTTTCTTTATGATTTCCTCACTGGGTGCTCTATTCAGAGCTTTTCAGTGTACAGTCTCAGAGCGGGCCATTCACAGAGCAGTCACACAGTCTTCCAGATACTGTGCAAGAGCCACCCTGACGTGCCCAGTGCTAATCTTTCTACAGATCCTTTGTATATGTAATTAAGGCAAGTTACTAAAAATCCCCTGATTTTTTTTCTTATGTGTAAAATGGGAATATAAATATACCTACCTTGTTGACATATTAAAATATACCTTATCAACAGGGATTCCTCGCCAGTAAAAAAAAAAATAATAATAATTCAATTCTTCCCCATATCAGGCATAGACTACTTCAGTCTATTCTCATCATTTAATCTCATCTAGGTTAAACTTGGCTTCCACACAAAAGTGTACAATTGTTTAATTTCCTGGTTCAAGCTAATTAGTTAATCAATTAAGTTTTCAAACAAATAAAGGTAAACTCCAAAATTGAGGCAATTAACTTCTATATTTTTAGTGATAATTCATTTATTCAGAGCTTCTCTGAAATGGTTAATGTTTCCTAATACCTTGTGCCAGAAATAAATGTTATGACACATCATTTTTATTTTGTTCTATTTTGGTATCATAAAACCAAAAGGTTACTAAAAAAGTAATTTAAAAGTAACATCACAGAAGGATGTTACTTTTAAGGATGTTACACTTTAAGGAAATTTATCACAAAAGGAAAAATTTATTAAATGGGAACAAAAATGTTTTATTAAACTTTTCAGTGCCATGGTTAACTGATCTGGAAAAAATAAATAAAAGCAGTTCTTAACTTTCATAATGGGGAGTAGATAAGATTAAATTAAATGCTAAGCCATATTTTGTTAATGCACATTTTTTTTAAATAATTTAGACAATTTGAAAATAGGCAAGCTTCTCTATGCCAAATCGTAATTGTAATCATCTGAAAGTGCATATTTGACAGATTTCTAAAGGTAAAAATTTGCTGATTTGACATAGACACACACACACACACACACACACACACATACACACACACAAACCCCAAGGGAAGGATGCTTCATGGAGACAGCCATAACTTCATTATAGTACTAGAAATATATTCAATAATGTATTTTTAATACTTTTAAGGTGAAGTTAATAATATTTACATTCAATTGGTATATTTGTATCTTATTTCCTTATATATTACACAAGAAACAAAGTGATTGAAATAACAATATTTTGACTTCACTTATTTCCCAAATGGATTTGTTTTCTTGGTGTGCTCTTTTTTTCTCTCTCTTGGAATTATTCTTTGTTTTCAAATGGCAACAGCAAAACTGAAAAAGTTAAAGAAATTATGAATGGAGAAGCTGTGCTAATTCATTCTAAATTTTTGTATAGGAATTTAGCCCATATCTGTACTCATTACATAGCACATGTGCAAATTCCTTCACCAAGAAATTAATTTTCAAATTACATTTGAATTTACTTGTTTATTATTAATGTATTTTACAAATTAATAAAATAAATATTCTAGAACCTCACTATATTTCTTAATCAGAGGTCTCTTTAATATATGAAAAGAATACCAGATAAAGATGCTCTTAACATGAACAGTACCATCAAAATGACAAGGTATGAGGTACATGATTTCTATTATTAGAATGAGAAAATGCTGAAATGATGAGACTATCTAATATTTTGAGACAAGAAAATTGTGACCATAGAGGAAAAGTGAATTGCAGCTAATAGGTGACAGAACAAAGATTAGCTGTGACTCAAGACTGTTAATTTTTATTTCTTTATATTATACATTTGTTAGATTGCCTTCATTATGAATTATTAAACATAGTCATTAAGAATGCTTAGAAAATACATTTTGTTGCAAACCTGTAATTGTAACATGTTAGCATGCTGATACCTGCCTGGTTAATGTTACAGAGGTAAGAGCAGAGAGAAGACTAAAATTAGATATCATGAGATTTAGAGACAAGTTTAAGTTTTTGAAAGACTGTCATCTGGCTATCTAGTCCAATTATTCTCAGATTTATAATTAGATTTTCTGACAGATAACAGTTCATGTAGTTTCCAAAGTGAAGAAAAAAATCCTTACCCCCTGATTCTATAATTATTTGTGTTATATTATCATAATTAACCCAACTGGAACATTTTGATGACTTTGCATAAGGTTCAGGACTCAAATCCCCTTGGACTTATTTTATTGCTATCATAACAGCATCAATGTTCCATCAGTTCAAATCATTTTTCTCCCTTAGGGGTTAAGTGAGGAGTTACTCAGAAATGAATAAAGCAAGAAATGCTAACTGCAGCATTCCTGTAACTTACCTTAAGTTTAACAGATAGAATATGAATGTTGGTGAAAAAAAAACAAAAACCCTGATATGCATTAGTGTAACGCATTTGAAAAGGAAAAATTACATTATGGGACAATTTAAAGTGTACATAAGATCACTTAAAGAACCATTTCAGAGTGCAGGAGTATTTTACCATCAATGACAGTGGAATGAGATTGGAAAAACCAGATGTCCCCAAAAGGGCCAAATCCATAAAGAAAGTTATAAAACTAAGATATGTTTGACCAAATATTTCCCAATATTCTATCACAGTGCAGAAGGAAAAAACTAATGCATATTTAGGATAGGAGGGCTCATTAAAACATGGAAAATCAACTTTATAGGATTCATTTTCTTGGAAAAATTTAATGTGCTTTGTTTTCTATGTTTCCTGAAATGTTTTCTTTTTTTTCTTTCTTTCTTTTTTTTTTTTTAGAGACAGAATCTTGCTTTGTTGCCTGGGCTAGGGTGAGTGCCTTGGCATCAGCCTAGCTCACAGCAACTTCACACTCCTGGGCTCAAGCGATCCTCCTTCCTCAGACTCCCTGGTAGCTGGGACTATAGGCACATGCCACCCTGCCTGGCTAATTTTTTCTATTTTTTTTTTGTTTGGTTTATTTCTTTCTGTTTTATAGTAGAGACAGGATCTCACTATTGTTCTGGCTGGTCTCAAACTCCTGAACTCAAGCGATTCTCCCACCTCGGCCTCCCAGAGTGCTAGGATTACAGGCATGAGCCACCGTGCCCGGCCCAAACGTGCTTTGTTGATATAGTGGTTTGATATGGTTTCTAGAAGCATGAAAATTATATATTTTTTTCAAACTCCTCAAAATAAGACTGTAGTTTTTATAGAGTGCTTCCTAATTTCAAGTTAAATTTTTTAGTATGATTGGATCAAATATTGTGGTGATTTGTTTATTAATTCTTCCATTTATTCATTCAACAAATGTTTTTGAAAGTCCATATGCATCAAGCATTACTGAGGTAATAAGGATTTAGCAGCAAACAAAACATGGGAAAGAAGAAAAAGCAAATGAACAACACAGGGAGTTAGGGAACAGAGAATTCTCCATCTTCAAGGGCCTTACAATCTAATAGAAGGAAAAAGACAATAACGAATACATAAATAATGTGTCTTATACTGATGAGAACTCTGAAAAAATATTAAACATAAGAGCCTAGAGCATGATGTGGATGGAATGTGATATTATTTGCAGAGTGGTCATAAAAAGCCTCGGACCAAGTTATATCAGAGCAGAGCGAGAGAGTAAATCATGTGAATGTCTTGGAGAAAAGTTTCTATTAAAGTATTAAGGATGTTGCAAAACAGCAAAAAAGCTAGTGTGGCTGGAATAGGTATTTGGAGGAGGTAAGGTCAGAGACGTACAGAGGACCAAGGCCAAGATATTAAGATTTGATGCCTGAATAAATCTTTGGAATCTAACCTGAGTGAGATGTTAAGCCATGAATAATTCAGGGCAATCAAGTGGCATAATTTGACCCAAACTTCGTAAAGAAATCTCTGACTGATAGGTGTCCAAGGAGGAAGCAGAAGAGTGAGTAGTCTATTGCAGCAATCCAGGTGAGAAATGATGGTGTGTTGGATTAGGTAAGAGTGGGAAAAAATCGTTAGATTCAGGATATACTTTGAAAGAAAATCTGACAAGAGTTGCTGATGTATTCGATGTGGGATATGAGAGAATAAATGGTGACAAAGATACTCCAAAGTTTTTGACTCAAGCCACCAGAAGAGGAGAGGTGACATTTTCAGTGACAGTGATAACTATGGGAGGTTGTGCTTGGGACAGTGTGATCAAAAGTGCTATTTTAGACATTTCAAGTTTAAGGGGCCTATTTTGGAGACATATGGAGCATTTAAATTGCTATTCTGACAAAGACATCGGGAATTCAAGGGAGAAGTAGGGGCTAGAGAAATATAAATTGTATCTAACTGCATGAAGATCGTATTTAATGCCATGAGACAGGATTATATCATTCATGGAGATTGTACATAGAGTATATGTCTGAGCACTCCAAGTTTGGTGGGCAGGAGGAGAAATAGGAACCAACATAAAGAATGGAGTAGCCAAATGAGTTGGAAAAACATGGTATCCACTCAAAACCAAATAAAGAAACATTTCAAGGAAGGAGTGAATATTTGCATCAAATATAGAAGGAAAGCTATATGAAACTGTGTATAATTGTGGGTTTGAAAATGTAGATATTGGTAGCGATGGAGTGATATTTTGATGGGATGATGGGAACTAAAACTTTAATAGAGATTCAAATGAGAATGGAAGGAGAGGAATTAGAAATTGCAATTTGAGGCATTTCTTCCAAAGAGTTTTACTTTCAAGTGAAATAGGGCACTCAAGTCAGAGGATGTTGGAACAAGAGAGGTTGGAGGTTTTTGATTATTTTGCTTTTTTGTGAGAAATATTGCAATATATTTGTGTGCTTATGGGAATGGTATAGTGATCAATGTGATGAATTTGGTTTTGTGTAAGCATCATAACTATCTACCTAATTTTATTTATTTATTTTCTTTTTAGAGAACAATGCTCATAAATATAATACAAGCCACTTGGTTAGAACTTAGACCATTAGTAACTTGGACTATGTGGAGCTCAAATAAGGGGATTCAGGAGACAAGAAGCAAAGGCAAAATAAACATAACAACACCCTAGATATTCTCAACATCAAAAATAGCTATCACAGAAATATTTCTTCGATATTTATTTCACAGAAAAGATCATATTGGAGCCTATTGACTCACAGTGTGCTCTAAATTCTAAGAGAATTACTTCTTTATTTTTTAAGATGATAGACAAATCAGAAACACCAGTTTTCTAAGGAGGAATAGACAGGAGGCATGCAACTTTACAATAGAACTGACAGGTCACAGACTAACAGCAAGACAAGAAGCTGGGGTGGAGCTGGGAAAATAACCTTTCATATGCAAGCCGGTTCAAGTAGTGACAAAACATGTCATGTACTGCCCTCTTTGTGTCCCTGAATATTCAGGAAAGTATTCCGTAAGGTCTAATAGAAAATTAATTTGTCAAAATAAAATGAATATGGTTATAATAAATATAATTGAGCTCTTAAGGAATGCACTGCTCATGTAATATATAAACTAATAATTTAATCTCTCATCAGATCAGAATATTTTTAAGAGAGTACTGAACAAGTAATTTTTGGACTCATAATTTTAAACCTATGGTGTTGTTAGTATTAATAATAACATCAATTAAATTTATTAACTGCTAACATGTGCTAGCTCCCTGCTCAGGATTTCGCTTTCGTTATCACAGCAACACTCTAAGGATTTATTATCATCATCAACAGGTGATGATAAAGATATTGAGCTTAAAGACTGAAACTGTTCGAAATTTCACAGCTGTTAGTAAAAACCAGAGTTCTGAATCGACTTTTGTTATCTGATGGAGAAACCCAGGAACACATTCCCTAAACTTTGCCCCCTCTTTATTAGAATTTTTGCATATCACTAGGGAAAGAAAAGAATAAAAATTATATTTGTTTTGTGTTTAGTTTCTTTATCTCTAAAATGAAAGTGCTAATACCTATTTCCTGGGTCATTATGGAAATTTGAAAAACTATATGTAAAGTATCTGACATTATTCCAGGTACGTATTCTAAGTAAGGTTGCCAGATAAAATGCAGGACACTCAGTTAAATGGGAACTTCAGCTAAATAAGGAACATTTTTTTTTCTTAGTATAATTATGTCCCATAAGTCTGCATGGGACATACTTATACTAAAATATATTTGTTGTTTAGCTGAAATTCACATCAAACTGGGTGTTTTGTTTTGCTTTGCTTTTGCTGAATCTACTAACCCTTACTGCAATTTAACAGCCTACAGAGAACAGTAAGTATCACCAAGGAGCAGGGGTTTGGCAATAGCTGAGAAATATGTCAGAGGGAAGTTAAGGTAAGTTCAGGAAAGGGCCCACAGGTTGGTAGGCAGAACAAAAGTAAAAATCAGGACTCTGAAGTGAATGCTAGTTTTGACAACTGGATCAGGCCAGCAGGGATTGGAGAATGGGGAGTCTAAAGGAACAGGCTGTAGTTAAAAAGTATTGGCTGCATTCCTGAAAACTAGCTGTGGGATGAGACAGGGCTCAGCATACACATTTAGGGTTTCCACTAAGGATTGGTGAATTGAGAAAAGTAAGGATTAACATCATAAGGGCAAAAACTAATCTAAAGTATTGACATTTTGATAAATCTTAGATTTCCTTCTCCCTTAGCCTAAAACTCTAAAGTTCCGAACATGTATTTGCATTTATTTTATTGTTTGTATTTGAATTTTACTTTTATTTTCTTTTCTACTAAAAAAAATAACTTCGGAAAAATAAATGTTTCATAAAATGTATTCATAAAGACTTTGAATCATATTAATGAACCGTGAAATAAAAAATGAGGGAAGAATAACATAAACCAGAAAATGTTATTCGCAGAATCTTCAAACTAATTCTATTTATACCACTAGACTTTGCAATCTCAGATTTCATTTTCAAATGATCTATTACTATAAATAACTATTTACAATGCTCTTAATTACTTAGAAAACAATATATTCAAATCTTGTTATATAAGGAGTACTACCTATATTTAACACATTAACTGCCATGTGAGTTGTATTTAACTCACACTAGTTTTGATCCCAGGGCCTTGTGAAATAAAACCTGGGCAAAACTCTGCAGTTGGTTCATGAAAATCATGTTGTTCTTATTGTTACAATTAATATTGACAATAATTCTAAAAATGTGGATTAAATGAATAGAAGTCAATACATTTTGTTTTCCTATTTATGTTTACCTTTAAGTTACACATAAGCCTGACAAGTCAAGAAAAACATTTTACCCTTATGAAGTATTTTTCAGGTTTTCATATTACTTTTTACATTACTAATTATCAATTTTTTATGTGACTTTTTTATTTTAAAAAGCACAGACAACAATAAAACAAATTTTCATAAATTAGATTAAATTTATTCTGATATTTTTATTTTGTTTTCATAATAAAACATCATGGCCCCAAGGGAGGGGGAAATGTTTTTTTTTCTAGTGTGGCAGTCAATGTGTTAATACAAAGAAACCATTATGGGAGTCAAAGAAACCTAACAGTTATATATAAAAAAAAGGTAAAGTTTCAAGGATATCCCAATCCCAGTCTGATCTTCTCCATGAATTTTGGGTTCAGACTTTCTATTATTTAATCAGGCTTATATTAGACTGTATGTAAATTTAAGATTTTTTTTTATCTCTACCTTAGATAGGTTGTTTTCTATCTTTATTTAAATTACATTCTTTTTCTTCCTTTAATACAATGAAGATGACTTATATGTAATGAATAAATTAATAATATTAAAGGGAGAAGTATGATTAGCTTTTAAATATAAAATTAAACTTTATCTTTGCAATTGCCCTTTCTTGTGCTTGAAACTTTTACAGAAAATTTGCTTTAAACTCATAAATATATTTTTATTATTTTAACTTTCTTTTTCTTCATTTTTGTGAACCTATTCTAGATAGAAACATATTATATCTACAAGTGGAAAATAATAAGATGATGAAAGATCAAAATTGATCTTCAATTTTTTGTGATTTAAATTATTCATCAAACAGGGAAGAAAAAGAGAATAGAGAATAAAAGTTATGATTGTACTAAAATAATGAACATAGTTATTTGATTATTTAATAACTAAAAAAGAATATATAATTAAGTTCAACATCAAAATGATTCTACCTACATATTAAAGTATTGTTTAAATTTTATTGACAAGTGGTAGTGTTTAATAATATGCCAAAGAGCAGTGATCAATTAAAATTTTACAACTTTCGTTGTTTGATCCACAGTAGTCTCTCTCTCTCCCCTCCCTAAGTAGTCTCTCTTTTTACCATACTTTTTTCTGATAAAAAGTTTTTGAACTATAATCTTTACAGAAAAGATGATGGAGCAATTAGAGAATTGTGGCAATCCTGTTACATTATGAAGATCATCTGAACATTTCTAATAGCTTGCAGTGATAGACAAGGATAATGGTCTAGAAAAAAAATTTGGAAGAACTAATGCCAATGTAAAATGCTCTGGAGCAGAGTCCCTAAATGACTAGATGATACTTGTATGTTTGCAAAGACATATTTAAGAAAATACCTCTCCCACACTATTAGGATATACACCTACTCATAGCATAATGCTGCTTTCAATAAAATATTAGTTAAACATTTTTCATTATGGGAAACTACCACATTAAAAAGCTACCCAAATAAATAGCAATTATACTCTGGTAATTGGCAAAAATAGACATTTTTATGTAATGTATTTAATTTGCTTTTAATTTCTCTGGAGTTCTAGAATAGTTGAGTTCTAAATACAAGCAAAAGATAGATTTTCAAATGAAACAAAGATAATATAGAAAATTGAAATTGCTAATCTAAACTCAGTTTAAAAATTGAACTGTTTATTTATTTGAAAGTATACTATGATAGTTTTATAATTTCCTTATGTCTAACATGTGAAATAAATGGTTAGATTACCATGCCAACAAGAAAAGATAAAGCCTTATACTCAAACGTGAAGCATAGATGGTGATAAATGCTTTTATCTTTTAAGTCTTGTAATGGGACAATAAAAAGAAAACTTAAAAAACTTATGAGATCCAGTTTTTATGTAGTTACAGATTCATACCTAAGAAATCTTTGAATAAGAATATTATAGTATTTGTTTAATCTTTCCAAACTGTTCAACTCTGGATAAAATTGTATATCTCAGACTTGGTACTAGAGTGTTTAGAATGGAAAAAGACCAAAAATATTTATTTATATAAACTGCTGTTTGTTCCTGATATAATTCAAGTGGTCCTTTATCTGTTCTTGAAACTCAGTATTCACAGTTTTTTGGATCCAGCCTGCAGATATTCTGAACTCTTGAACTGATCTGCACTGGAAGGAATCTCTGGAGATTGAAAGATGAAAAGGAAAGAAATGAAAGAAAAAAGGAAAAACAGGAGAAAACTTAAATTTATCAAGTTTTTAGTGTTAGACTAAGTGCTATCACATATATTAACCCATTTAATTTTCATAATGAAATTGCTCAAAAGGTATTTTTTTATTAGTTAGAAAAAAAACATAGGTCGAGTTAATTTGGGCAAAGTTAAATGGCTAGATCTTTGCAATTGTGAATTGTGCTGCTATATACATTTGAGTACAGATGTCTTTTTTGTAGAATGTCTTTTTTTCCTTTGGGTAGATGTCCAGTAATGGGATTGCTGGATCAAATGGTAGATCTATTTGTATCCCTTTAAGGTATCTCCATATTGCTTTCCACAGAGGTTGCGCTAGTTTGCAGTCCCACCAGCAGTGTATGAGTGTTCCTCTCTCTCCGCATCCACACCAACATTTATTGTTTTGGGACTTTTTGATAAAGGCCATTCTCACTGGAGATAAGTGATATCTCATTGTGGTTTTGATTTGCATTTCCCTGATGATTAAAGATGTTGAGCATTTTTTCATATGTTTCTTGGCCATTATTCTGTCTT
>CAUYSK010099791.1:0-18430 GCA_963575035.1 Avahi laniger
AATTAATTTCTTTCTATTTTTGGTAGAGACGGGGTCTCGCTCTTGCTCAGGCTGGTCTCGAACTCCTGAGCTCAGAACGATCCGCCCACCTCGGCCTCCCAGAGTGCTAGGATTATAGGCGTGAGCCACCGCGCCCGGCCCACTTTGAAGTATTTTTGATTCAGTTTAAGAGCAGATATTAAAATCCCAGGCTTATCGAATTCTATCATGCTTTCTATAAATATCTGGAAAAGTTGGGAAAAAGCTTGTAGGCTGCCCCCTAGTGTACCTCTGGGATCTCAGTGCAAAGGAAATTGGGGTTGTATGCCTGGTAGCCTGGGGCAGGTAGGACCAGGGCAGCCCGGTCTTCCTCAGCGGGGCTGCACTGCAGGAAGACCCCAGGGTCTGCAGAGGGTAGCCCGTCAGCTACCTGAGGCATTGGCTCAGGGAAATACATGATCCTTTCTTTTTGAATCACCAGTACAGTAAATCAGTGATATATTTGAGGCCTGAAAGTTTTTAAAAAAGTGTAAGACATGGACCCAACCCTTGAGAAACTTAAAATGTGGCAGGAGAAACAAAACTAACATTAAACAGAATGACTACATGCTGAACAATTTGGTATACACTATATTGTACCCCTTGTTACCTTTTACGAAAATGGGAGATTCTGTTTTTCTCTGCACCTTGATTTCTCATTCAATAATACCCATAGAGAGCCTTTCACAGCATCTGGTGTAGAACTAATTTATTTATTAAAGGCTATGTAATATTCCATGTTACGGATATATCATAATTTATTTGTCCATTCCCTTATGAATAGGTCATTTTTTTTTCTATAAACTGCTAAAAATTGTAGTCACGTCCTTGTGGGTGTCCCTGTGTGTACTGGTGCTCTGATTTCTGCAGAAGAGGTTATCAGTGGTGGATGGCTGGATAGATGGGTATGTGTATTTTTAATTTTAATAAATGCTGCCATATTGCTAAAAATGTCATAATTCATATTTCCCCACAACCAACATATGAAATTATCTTCTCCCTACATTGTTGCTTCCAATAGTTATAACATCTCTTCATAAGTTTCCGATGAGATGTAAAGAAACACCCCATTGTTATCAATTTCTGTGAACACGAGGGGATACAAACATCTTTTTGTCTATTATGTCGGCTATTTATTTTTGCTGTTTTGTGCACTGCTTATATTTTGCCTGGTTATTAGCCTTTTGAATTTTTTTCCTAAGTTAGTTTATAACAGCTGTTTATATAGAAGAGATGTCAATTCTTTGTCATCTATGTTGTAAATATTTGGGCCAGATATAGCCTTGTTTCTTGGCTTTATTAGCCAGTTCACTGAAGGATTATAGCAGCAAACTGAGTTTCATCAGCTCAAAGAACAACTTAATTAGTTTGATATGTTGACCAACTTTTTTGGAAAGATCCCTAAGTAAAGTAGATATTGATGGGTGTGGTACAGTCTGCTTGTTGAAGGATGTGGTAGCTCACTGCATCAGCTAGCTTTTGTATCTCTTCAGCTTTTCAGGTGTTCTTCAAGCAACAGGGAGATATATGTATGTGTGATGTGCAGAAAAACCGTTTGATCACTGAGCAGCTATAAATCACTCACTGATCTCCCTTCCTTATGGAAATGGGGTCCTGAAATCTTATATCATTCTTTTTTTTTTTTTTTTTTAGAAATCACGCCATCCTCAAAGCCTCATCCACCTGTTGTGGGCAAAGTGACTCATCACAGCATTGAATTATACTGGGATTTGGAAAAGAAAGCCAAACGGCAAGGACCTCAAGAGCAGTGGTTCAGGTTCTCAGTTGAAGAAGAAGACCCCAAAATGCACACTTACGGTATCATTTATACGTAGGTGCAACATTGAATTGCTTACCCTTTTGCTTTTGCTTTTGATTTCCTGATTAGCTAGAATGATTTCTATTCCAAAAAGCCACTGCTTATTTTGAAATTAAAGAATGAGTCAGCATCATTTGCATTCATGCTCTTTTATGAATTATAATTTTTAGAAAATAAGCATTAGTGGTAACTCTGAAATTAAACCTATGTCTTTGAGAGCTTCTTTGACTTCTGAAATGTTCTAATGGTATATTTTTAAAATCCAAAATGAAAAGACAGAGCAAAAAATAGTTTGATGAAATTAGTTGAGGTTCCCATCAGGCTGTTGTGCTCATAGATGTGGGATGGGTCCCCACATGGTCTGCCCCGGCCAGCTCTCTGGTCTCATGTCATACCGCTGTCCCCTTGTCAACTCTCTTGCACCAAACTGGTTCCCTCTCTCTCAGTCTTGACCAAGCCAAGCGGGTTCCCATATGAGGACCTTGCTTATTGCCTTTCCCTTAAATGTGTTTCCTTTTTCATATGGCTGATTGCTTTACCCCTGCAAGTCTCGGGTCAAACCCCTCCTCCTCAAAGGCCCTCTGAATGAGCCGTCCTTCCACCAGGCATCCTGTGTCTCAGAACCGTGTTTCACGGCTTACAGGATTCGGCTCCCCTGGAGGTATCTTACTTGTCTACTTGTTCATTTTTTTTTTTTTTTTTACCTCCCCACCAGTATGTAAACTCATCAAAAGGTAAGATTCCTGCTTCTTAACACTCTATCCCCAGCTCCTTAGACAGTGCTGCCTGGAATATGAATATTTGTCACATGAACAAATGAACGCAACAGGAGTAATCAAGAAGCCATTTTTCCTTAGTCTTCACATTAACTCAGACTGATTTCTTCCCTTTGACAGATTTACCACCCATAAAATGGCTATTGCTGTGATTCAGGAATACCCAAAATGAGACACAAATATGGTTTTTAATTAAACTTAATTTTGAGATAATTGTAGATTCCTATCCCGTCATAATAAATAGTAGATCCCATGGACCTTCTCCCATTTCCTCCCCATGGTAACATCGTGGAAAATTGTCGTGCAGTAGCACAACCCAGGATGCTGGCACTCTGTAGGCAAGATACAGAACAATTCTATCACTTTTCTGGTCTTTTCCCACGGTGCCATTGTGCCAGGGGTACTGATGTGAAGGGTATATGCAGACAAGAAGGCTTCAACTGTTACTCTGAGGAGTGAGATACCTGATACTTGAGAAATTTCTCTATACCCAAAAAATGCATTGTCTGAAATGTGAAAATAATTCCTGGCCTGACTACTCAAATATTAATTGTGTCATATGGCATTCTTTGAAGGTAATTTCTATCTAAAAGCATGGGCTATGACAAGTTTTTCTTTGGAGAAAGAAAAAGATGTCTTTCCTTCCCCTCATCCCCCTCGAGCCCCAGGCCGTGCGGGGACAGGCGGTGGGGCCGTCCTTGGCGCTCCTTTACTTCTCGGCTCTTTCCCTTTGCCGGGCGTCCAGCTAGACAACCTTGCCTGGAGAAGCCGCGGCCACGCGCGCAGGCTTCCAGCCCAACGTGTCTGTGTTACCTTCTCCCGATGACCTGGTTGCCCTCAGGCTGGAGGATGCACTCGGAAGATGGCCTGGTACCTCTGAGGACGCTGCTGAAACGCCTGTGTTCCCTGGGAGAACGAGACAGTCCCAACCTTGACGCTAGGTGGCAGAATGAGGCTGTATTAATTCTGACCTCCTTTGCTTCATTATTTCACTTTCTCTAGATGTCATTAAAACTAGCAAATGCTTTTCTTTAAAGAAGCAATTATCTACAATATCTGATGTTGGGATTGTGGGTTTAAGAACTTTGTCCTGACTCGTCACTTCCTGTTCTTGTCAGTCATTGGTCTATCTTGAATTGGGGGCCCTGTCCTGGACTTGGGCTTTTTCCTCCATTGCTTCTCGTGGCCAATTGGTTGTTGAGCTTTGTGAGTTCTCCCTTTGCAGAATCCTCTCCGTAGGCAGGGGCATGTCACCCACAGGATACAAGCTCCGTCACCTGTCTAGCTCCCTGACATGACCCCAGGTCCTGAACCTGCCCAACAGGTTTATCGCATGACTTGGCCTCATCCCTCTTTTTTGCCTTCTATCCCTTCGTTCTATCTTGCTGGGTTACTTTTCTTTTTTAATCTTCCTTTTGTCAAATTGTCTTGGGTGGGTCTCCATTGCTTGAAGGATGAAGGTCAAACTCCTTAGACTAATGTTTGGTGCCCTTTGGTTCGCCCACAACCTGCCTTTCCTGCTGCCTCTTGGTTCTGAACACAGACCCTCTGGTCAGATCTACTTCTGCCCATTGAATGTGCCTTGGCTTTTTTGGTGTGTGTGTTTAGCTGTTTTCCCTCTTCAGACAAACTGGCCCCATGGCCCTATCCTTTCTTCTGCCCAGGTCAGATTTTACGTCCACCGAGAGGTTCCCCTTATGATTCTGTTGTCTGGTCCCCAAATTTCCATGATCGGTGCCCATGCCGTGCACTTCCCTCCTCCCGTCAGCGTGTGCTATCGAGTGCCCACGGAGTATTGGACACTGTTCTGGGTACTGGGGATGTGGTACCAGGGACAGACAAAAATTCCTCCTCATGATGGGGCAGGCAAGCCATAGATAAGGTATGTAAGAAAAATAGATAGTATGTCAGGAGGTGGTGTAAGTGCTAAGGAGAAGAAGCATAGAAAAGTTGGGGGCTTAGGGTAGAGTTGGGGACATCCTCACCGACAAGGTGACTTCTGAGTAAAGATCTGAAGCATGTGCCTGATATCTGGAGCCTTGCAAATATCTGGGGGAAGAACATTCCAGACCGAGCAAATAGCAAGTGAAAAGAGCCTTGAGGTGGGGGGTGTGCCTGGCATGTTCTAGAACAGTGAAGAGTGGAGTGAAGACGGGGGAGAGTTTACCCCTCGGGTCTTGGGGGTTGTCAGAGAACTTTGGCTGTTACTCGGAGAGAGGTGGAGAGAGCCTGCGGAGATCGTGGCGCTGAGGAGGGGCATAGTCTGGCTTGGGTTTCAGGAGGATCCCTCTGGCTGGAGAGCTGGACAGGCTGTAGGAAGGAAGGCAGCGAGCAGCAGGGAGGACTTACTAGGAAGCTCTTGTAGTAATTTGGGTGGGAGAGGGGCATGAGGCCATTTGATTAATAGGTGAGGTGTTGGCTCACTTACCTGGCCCAGACCTAAAGCCACATTTTCAGGTGAGCTTTTGTTAGTCACGATAAGTCATGATGCTAAGTCTGGCACTGTCATTTCAGTCTGACTCGGCTGTCCCTTCCTCACTTCCGTGACTGCCTCTCTTGCCACCGCATCAGCAGGAGATGGGTCCATCCCTGGACAGTTCATTTTGGCCCTGAGCTGGTCAGGGCCACACCCCAGCCTGGTCCAGCACCTTGCTGGCAAGGGCCACTAGATATGTTCGTTGAGTAGCATGGAATGGAATTGATGCATAAGTATTTGGGCTGCATGTAAACATCCTTGAACAATTAATTGTGAATCTCAAAGAATGGTTCTGGCCTCTGTGGAGGACCTACTGAGAATAAAAGAAAAATTAGAAACAGAAAAAAAAAATTGGAGAAAACAACAGAAAGCTTGGAGTCTAAGGAGCTGTGGAGAGTGTTCTGAAGGGAGGAGAGCAAAGACTGGATTGGATGTTGAAGGAGAAAAAAAAAAAGCTGGAAATAGTACACACACAACCCCCACCCAAAAAAAAAACACAAGACTTTGAGATGTGAGGAAAGAAAAATTTAGACACAGGATTTGAAAAGGGGCACATGGAATTTAGTCTGGTACCCGTAAAGATTATTGGCAGCAAACGGAAACTGGTTCTGGGTAACATGGGGAAATTCGTGTGACTGTCAGCTTCTGGAGGCCTAGAACACATGCTGGGTCAGAGCAGGGGCCTGGGACCCGCCTCACAGTGGAGGGGCCAGGTCTTAGCACTTACACTTCTTGGTTCTCGCGTTGCATGCTCCCAGCAATTGGGCTTGTCACTTCTTCCCTCTGTGGCGTGTGGATTTCTACTGCAGGCCTCTAATCAGATTTCTGTTCTAGAAGTGTTCAGCATCTGTTTCCCACAGACATTCCTAGATGAACTTAACCATGTGGCATGATGTCAGAGTCGTTTCTCATGTGCGGCCTGAGTCCCCAGCGGTAGGTAAGGTGTCATGGGCTACGAGCCGTCCTGCGCGTTAGTATTTTGCTGCAGTAGGTACACAACTGTGTAGACCGCCTCACCCACCCACTTGAAGGCCCCACTTGAGAATCACGTGTGTGCAATTTGACTGCCTGTCTTGTCTTCCAAATGTGAAAATTTGTCACTTGAGAACAGATGTCACGTGTTAATGTGATTATTTCTCCAGAGTACAAATTGCACGCCAGCTATGTGCCAAGCCTTGGGCTAGGCCCTGTGGGCTAGGGTAGGGACAGAGGTGCCATGTGTGAGTGTCCTTCATTTTTAAGTTCAAAAAAGATCTGCCTTGGAAATAGACGGTATTTAAAAATCCCACCTGCTCGTCTCCTGATGTAGCATGGGTTAGGTGACCTGGTGTCATCAGCATGTGTCTCCTCCTGTCTAGGGGATATGCAACGAAGCACGTGGTTGAAGGTCTGGAACCACGGACAGTGTATAGATTTCGACTGAAGGTCACCAGCCCCTCTGGAGAGTACGAGTACAGCCCAGTCATCTCGGTGTCAACGACCAGTGAGTATGCCACCGCTCTGTGCTGCTAATCTGAAGATAAGTGGCGATGACAAACACCCTGGAGGTAAAACATTCTGCCTTCAGTTTGGCCTTGCCAGAAGCAGACACGACTCATTTAAAAAGACCGTGATAATGTTGTTTATTGGTTGGGCCTGGTGTAACATAACGTAAGGGAAGTCTGATTTCAGAAATCAGGAGAGCTATTTTGGTGCCAGGACTGTCCTGTCAGTAGACATTTGCACAAAAGGGTGGAGTCACCTTTCTTAGGAAACGGGCCGGAGTGGGGTGGGCTGCGTGAGCATCCTCATGCGGTGAGACGGGCTGTCTGCATGTCCCCAGGGAGGAGGTCCGTTCAGTGCTGTGTCCACTCTGGACGACCTCAGTGTGTGTGTCTTGCGTGGCCACGTAGACCCTGGAACTGCTGTGAGTGAGGGTGAATGAACAGTGCTGTCTCTGTCCATGGAGAGCCATGGGAGGGAGCCCCACAGAAGTGGCGCAAGAGAGACCAGATACAGTGCCTCCGATCACTCATCCTCGTCCCTGTTGAGTGAGCTCTAAGATACTTTCTGAGACAGGCGTTTTAAAACATTTTTAAAGATGCCATGTCCAGGGCCATCTTTGAATGAGAATGTTGTAAAGATTACAGTGGCCAGGAATATTCTTTGTGGCCCACCCACTGAGGACACACATGTAGGCAAGTTTTTTTCGTTGTACAGAGGATATCTTCTTTTTGTGAGTAAAGTTATTTTCAATTTTATTCAATATAGCATTTGGCAGGTACATGTATACTTTCCATGGCTTTCAATTATTCATGACAATTTTTGTGTGGACTAAAGATAATTCAGATTTTGAGTTAGCCTATAATACCTTTGGTTGTAAACATGGCATTAGGGATGCCATGGATCTTAGTTTAGCAAACTGAGTGTTTAGTTAATGCTGAGAGTGGCAACTCTGTATACATTCCCAGATGGTGCTCAGCGAACCGTGAAAAAATACAATTTCTGAGATTTTTGAAATGAAATGGTGAATTATGGAGATGCAGTTCAGGAAAGAGGGCTTGTTCCTTAATCTGGCAATGTCGAAAGCATTTGCTTTTATATGGAAGATATTTAGCTCCTGGAGTTCCTGGGGGAGGAAAAAGAAGGCAGACCAGCGGCAGGTGAGCCGGCTCTCTGTGCGCTGGAGGAGGGCCAGGAGGAGGAGATGGCAAAGGGAGCCCCGAGTCTACCAGAGTTTGGCCAGGAGGTGATTCTGCGCGTAGCTTTCCCCTTCTCTGCCACACGCTTTGCCTCCTCTCCAGTGACACAGTAGTGCCTCGCCACCTCCAATAACACTACTGTATCTCACTTACTTGTTTTGTTTCCCACCTACTTTGTGGGCTCCTGAAGGGCGGGGGTGATGAATCGGCCATCTCTAGCATATGGAAATTCCTTAATAAAAAGATGGATGGTGATGAATCAAGGCCCAGAGGCAGAATTAGAGTGTGAAGAGAAATGCTCATTTTCTCAGCTTGCTCTCATGTCTGTTGGGGGATAGATCTGTCTCCCACCGGCCAGGGAGAGTCTACCTGGGCCCTCCAGGTGAGGGTGAACATGCTCTGCAACCGACCGTGGGGGGCTTCAGGTGTCCACCAGTATTCTCTTAGCAACACATTAAAGCCAGGGCAGGGGCTTGCAGACCTTGCCGGAGTTTGCATGGTGTCACTGTGCCATTTGGAGCTCTTTTAGGAAGGTAGAACTGTCCTAGCTTTCTGCCTACCGGCTAACAAGGGCTATGCCCGTGGAGCAGGCATGCCCTCTACTTGCTGGGCTGGCTTCAGAGAGGCAGCCATGGAGAACTGGTCCAGGGGATTGTCCTTCCTGTCCCATGGCTTCCACAGGTAATTAGACAAGCCCTCCTGTGGGGATGAGAGCACACTGGTGACGACCAGGTGTGCTGGGGTTTCTTGATGGTTTCGTTGCCAGGGACTAGCGTAAGCGCCTGCTGCCAGGGAGCCGTCTTGGCCCTGTGGGGCTGTACTGTGGGTAAGAATCAGGTTTTCTCTTCCTCTGGCTGGGGCAGGCTCTTGGCTCTGCTGGCTGGCTGCGGCTCCCTTGTGCTATTGCTGTATTTATAATATCCAAAGCAGACTCTCTTAAGGAGGCAGATCATGCCAAACAAAGAATTAGAAATGTGTGCATTACCCAGAGCAAGTGAAAATGCTTCCGTGGGTTGATAATTTGCATTCAGTTTGAGAGTGTTTTAATAAATCACAAAAGCTTGTACTTTGTTTGAATAAAGGATGCTCAGCCTTTTTTTTTTTTCTCCAGGTAAAGTACATGAGATTCTTGCTTAAATGAGGCATGCAATTTTAATCAGTTGGGCCCTTAAAAAGAAAAACAGCTGCTACTTGTTAATTGGCAAACACCTTCTTCAATGAGCTCATGATTTATTCACTGCTTTTAATAAAGACTTAAATTCCACCAAGAAAGGTGTTATCACCATATTATAATATCTGCTGGGACATCTGCAGCTAAATGACCCTCTTACAGAATGTGAGCGACAGCTTCCCCAGGACCACTCTGCCCTTCTCCTCCCTGTTCGTGGGTGCCCTTGCTCACGTGGGCTGGGCGGTTGTGTTCCAGCCCGCTCAGATGAGCATTCGCCGACATCCTCACCATGGCCAGGGTCAGCTTGATATTTGTAATCGCAACACTCGATTGCAAATATCACTAACAAACACTGGAAAACAAACACCAGAGAAACAAGCCCGCAAAGGCCTTCTCGAGTGTTCAATCGCACTTATTGATGGCATTCCCTTGGGCCAAACCCACAGAGTCCTGAAGGATTCGGGAGTGGGAGGAGTGGAACATTCTGCTCACCCTGGAATTTCCTCTGTTCTTCGTGACTCCTGCCTATAGTGGGAGTAGAAAGAATCGCTGAGCACTGCAAACAAGGGCCTTTTCATTTCTTTTCCGTCTCTTTGTCAAATGCATGTGAACTTCAGACTTTTCTGTGCCTTGGTTGATTCCTGTGGGTTCTGGTGTGACCCTGGGCCCTTCCTCTTCCTCCTGGACTGGTGTGAGGAGGGCTAATGAGTTGATGCTGGGAAGCGGCTCTCATTCCCTGAATGATGACACTGCTTCCTTGTGCTGAAATTCGGCAAGCGAGGAGTGAGGAACGATTGTTTTCCTTCCATGAGGTATCCCTTTGTTCTCAGAGTAAGTTGCAAGGTGCTGATTACCTCTTGCAGACACTAGAATGGGTAATGCATTTATTTTAATTATATATCAAAAACCCTGGTCTTTGCTACAAACAGTCCTCAAGCTCATCAGCACGAAATGAACTTACTTCATTTTCCAACAACGCTCGCACACTGCAGAGCTTCCTGGTGAGGGTCGCTAGGAAGTGCCCCCAGCCGAGAGGGCCTCGCTGTTCAGGTGGGGGAGGATGTGGGACGGAGGTGTGCAGTGCAGGGATGCAGCAGGGCGTGTGCTTGCAGACCTTTCCCTGAGAGTCCAAGAAGTTATCACTCCTCTGAAGATTTTTAGGTATCCCCTTTCATTTAACTTTTGGAGGGGTGTCATCTATTTAAGATGTCTGTCTGCATTCAAAATTTAGCAAGAATGGAATCTGAATCAGTCAGGTACCTCGGCACTTACTAATACTACCGGGAAGGGGGGGGCCTCATGAGAGACCTGGCCTTGACTCTGGTGCTGCCTGCCCCTAACTGGCTGACCTTGGACAGCTTGGCCTTTCTGATCTCGGTCCTGTGGTTTGGAGAATTTAAAAAGCATCATGTAAAGTCCTATATATGGCTTAATCAATAGGATTTGATTTAGGATGCCACACATTGTAAAATTTCCTAGAAATAGGGTGAACTCTATATGCCATTGTGGGTGATTCTGTCCCAAGGACTTGTTTTTGTATTTTTAGTGGCAGGTCAAGTTTGAGAGTCACAGAAATGGGGCTGTTTGGTACAACAGAGGCTTCGGTAGGCACCCTGTTTCCTCTTTTCTGGGAAGCAAGGGGAAGGGGAGCATCTGTGGGTTTTGTCACCCACCTAAAGTGTGGATGGGCCGCATAATTTTTTAAGGCCGTATTAATCTAGCTCAGAGTTCTCAGCTTTGGTACTATTGACATTTTGGGACTGGATAGTTCTTTGGGGAAGGTGGGTGATGCTGTCTTTTGTCTGCTAGAGGCCAGTAGCATCATCCCCTAAGTTGTGACAACCAAAAATGCCACCAGACATTGCCACATGATCTCTGGGGTCTAAACCCTGCCTCCTTCCTTAGTGCCCTAGTGACGCCACTGGACTGGGCTTGACCTCCCTTTGAAAGGCAGGACAGCGGTGACCTTGGCCTTTGGCGGCTTATCACGGTACTTTTATTTGAAGCTTTTGGTCTAAAAATATGTGTGGAGTGGTGAAAAGGAAATATGAGGCTAAAAAATTCTTTAATAGATTGATATGCTCTAGCAGATAAAATCGTTATTTCAAAATAATTTAAATTTGGCATAAATTTGCTTTTACTAGAAAAAGAGTGTCAGCTAAAGGTCGTTCTGATAGAGACCCCTGTATTCTTCTGACCCCCTCTCCTCCCAGTTTGCACCTTGCCCATTTCACTTCGCTACAACACCCTGAGCAAACCCAGAGAGAGGTGTCCCCTGTGCCCTGGAACTGACGTCCCTGAGAGCCTTTCCACCACAAGGAGCAGGGACAGGGAGGCTGGCTGAGCTCTGCAGGCCAGACTGCAATAGGGAGGCTGTGGGGGTGAACCCCAGGAGGCAGTCGGGGGGCTGTGAGGGAGGATGGGTGGGGCTGGATGCTTTTTCTTTTACGGTTTAGAATAAAAACAGGCTGAAGTGGGCAGCACAGTGTCAGTGATGTTTGTCTCACTCTCTGGGACCACCAGCACCTAGCACAAGACTTGGCTTGTGAGTGACTCGATAAACATTTGCTGAACGAGTGAATGAGACCTCTGAGATACACAGACCAGGGATTGCACACGCCAGTGCCTGTCAGGTGTGGACGGGGGTGGGGCTGTATCAAACAGCTGCTACTCTCATCACCGTTCGCACAACAGGTGTGCGTTGGATGTTTGCGGTGTGCCAGGTGCTATTCTAAGCGCTTCATTGTATTATTTAAGCTTAATCACGACAATTTGAAAAATTTGTAAGGCATGGAATATGCAACAAATGAAACCATAAGATAAATGCCTAGAAAGACGAGCTGCCCGCCTGTGGCCCTTTCTTCCTGCACTCTGCTTGTGGGGAACCATGCCCCGTTTTCTTCCCTGCAGAGTTAATGTTCCCCTGCACAAAGCACACCCACTATTTCTCGTTTTTCCTTTTCGTCTTTCTCAGACCCTCCTTCTTGCTCTTCTCTCCTTGGCAAGATCGCTCCCCGATGGGGTTTTCTCCCAGTGCTCCCCACCTCCTGCGAGCCAGCAGACGAGGCCAGCGTGTGTGTCATGTTCCCGGGAAGAACTGGAAACTTCAGTTTCAAATGTTAAAGCACTTTGTCCTTGTTTGCTAAAGTAGTTTAACGACTCTTTGGCAAATGCAACTAGCACGTCGTGACAATTGCTGAGGTTTTCCTTGCTTGTAAGAGACATTTATTAAGTCTTATGAAATCTGAAAGGATTATTTTCAAATATCAAAATAACATTCACATTCACAAAGCAATACTTTATAACTTGAAAATGTCCCAAGTCTTTAGGTCAGTCTAAATGTTCTCTTAATATGTACAAACAAGGTCTTTTTCAGTAAAAGAAGCAGTTGAGTAGGAAATGTAAGGATATACTTAATAAGAAAAGCCAAGAGCCTTCCCGGAGGTGAACATCCATCCACTCAAGGCTACAGGAGGAACACAGTTGGACTGAATCTCCTTTCGTTATGTTTCGGATGACTGCTTTCCATCTAATTTCTTCAGGAGAGCCCATAAGTAGTGAGCACTTTCATCGAGCTGTCAATGTGAATGATGAAGATTTGCTTGTTCAAATACTTCAAGGAGGGTGAGAGAACTCTGCCAGTGTTTTTCTTTTAAATGCCCATAAAGAGCATGGAGATACATAATATAGCGTTATTTTGTTTTCCTAAAAATTCCCATGCCTTTGAAATTGCCTCCAAAATTGATCTCAGGTGACTGGTGTGCATTAAGAAAATGCTCATAGGCCTCATGTAAATGTTAGATTTTGCAATTATTTAATGAAAATTGTAAAGGGCAATTATAAGCCCGGGTGTCATGTTTTCTTCCCACAAATAATTTCTGCCCCTTGATTATATGCCACAACCTTGAGGCAAATTTCATCCCCAAATGCCCACATCTAATTCCTGATGAATTTAGGGAATCACTCAATCAGCTGTTTCCTAATTTAAAAGGTTGATAAAAACACTAGAGGAAAAATGGTGAAGGTAGCTGCTGCAGATGAGATGTTTGAAGCTGATGCTGCAATGAAAAGTAGACAGTGATATCTAGTTTCTTTCTGAGTCAATAGTTTTCAGTGCCCTAGAAGATAAGTCCTTCGTGAATTGGGGCTCTGTAATTTGGAACAGAGACTGTTCCCACAAAAAGTCAGAGCTTCCAAGCTGACATTGAGACCTGCTTTCTTCCCTGAGCGGCATCGCTTATACCCCGTAGGCGAGGTGGGACGGAGGGCAAAGCTGGGGTCTCCTCCAACGTAGACTGGTGTTTGGTGGGGCTGAGGAAGCCTGCAGGGAAGACGCCGTCATAAACCAACTTGAGCTGTGCTCGGCAGGGTGCTTTATCAGATGGCATAATGGGTTTGAGTCGAAGGGAGTGCTTATTTTAAGTGAAATTATAGCAATTTTCTCTTCCTGTAAATTTGAATCCTTTAAAATATTAGGCAGGGCAGTCTGGGACAACAAAAACTTAATGGCCCAGAAGAAATTGGAATTTTCAGTAAAATGAGCCATTTTAGCCACCTGTGCCCTGCAAGAGCCGTCAGCTGAACGTCTACAGGGAGCTGTACTGGGCGCGTTAATCTCTTTCTCTGTGTTTTTCCCAAGCCATGTTAAGGTTGATGTTCCCAATAAGTTTGGCTTCACTGCTCTGATGGTTGCTGCCCAGAAAGGATATACCAGGTATGGCTCTTCTCATCTCTCTGAGTGAGTGGTTGAACTTTTTACTTTTTTCAGAAAACTCTAGTCGGAATAGGGATGAGAGGGAAAGGGCCGTAGAGAGGAACCCAACTTCTTTTCTCTTTTCGCAGCTCTACCATGTTATGGCTACAAATGCAGCTGTTTCTATCCTAAAGTTATATAATATGCAGGAGAGAATGTAAAATGGGTAATCAGATGTTAAGGAAGAGAGGTAGCCATTTAATCACATGCAATATATTTTATAGGTCCTGGGGAAAACTGGTTATTGGAATTTGAATTTCTTTAAAAAAAAAAAAAGAAGGATATTAATTCTGGAAAACTTCCCTGCTAGGTTGCTAAGATATAATTTCACTGATACCCTCTATTATCTATTCCACACAGAGATATAATTAATACTAATACCTTACTTTCAATCATTTATAATTACTCAAATGCCATTCAAAGAAATAGAAGTGTGTTTTCATTAAATGCTGCCATTTGAGAATATATTAAAAATGGCCATTAAAAGGACAGTGGTCCAATTTGTTTCATGTGTTTTATTCAGTTTGATTTTAATGAATAATTCATGCGGAGGGTGAGAGCCCATGTTTTTGGCGTGGAGAGAGTTTTCCGGTTCAACAATGCCCTGTTTCACAGCCGGCCGCCTTCTGAAGCTGGAGAATAAAGTGTTGCAAAGACGTTTCGAATGTAGTGTTCTTTCTTTTTCTGGGTATTGTGGGTTCCGAGTCATCAAAGTGACTTATCTAGCTACAGTTACATTCGTTTCCTGCAGGCTGGTGGAAATCCTGGTTTCTAGCGGCACAGACGTGAACCTGAAGAACGGAAGCGGCAAGGACAGGTAGGAGGTGGGGTACGGCCCAACTCGTGCTGATGTTTCCATGATTGTGTCACGAGGCTTGCGCCAGAGGGTTTCTCACTTAACCCAAGTATTCCCTTGAGTTTCTTTCGACTGCACGGAGAGGAGAGGAGAGGAGAGTAGGTCCTAAAGGAAAGATGGTGATGACAGAAGCCGGCTGTTCCCGTTCCTTTGTCCTCGCACTGGTCAGGGCACTTCCGGGGCATCTGTTACGATCCCTGATAACTTCTCCAGCTCGGGGCACAGCGCGCTCTGAGTGCCCGGGGAGCGACAGTTGTTAATGAAGCCACTCTCCGGCTCTGTGCTGGCACTGGGTTGAAAGTTTCTGCCCCTGGCACTTCCTGCCTCTCTCAGGGCCCTCACTGCAGTTCAGCCTTACTCTGTTCACTGAGACTCTCGGGTGTTTCTGAAGAAACAAGCAAGTCACTATCAAAGGTACGGCTGACGAATTTTGCTCAGGTGCAAGGGCTCAAGTACACTCGGTGGGCTGAGTGCATCACAGGAAAAGTTCACGGAAAAAACATGGTGCTTATAAAGGATAGATGAAAGAGTTTGAAAGACTTAAAAATACTTGCTAATCTAGTAATTAGATTTAATTAGTTAATTCGAACTAATCCACATTTATTGAATGATTACCACACGCCAGGCACCGTGCTTGATGCTTAGGTAGAACAGTGAGCAAAATGCAAAGCCTCGGCTCAGGGAGCTTACGGTCCCATGACACACAGATGGCGGGTTTGGGTCCTGCCGAACAGCTCTGAAACACTGATCACATATGGCGGAGAACACCAATTAATTTCTCAAATCAGAAAGCCTACCTACTCCAGTCCCTGGACACGCTGCAGTGATTTAAAATAACATTTTAAAAATGACTTATAAATTTAAAAAGCACTTTTCCAAATAATTCTTAGATTAATCTTGGAACTAAGCTATCAACTCAAGGAGTTTGAAAAGAATAATACCAATTTGAGAAGGAAGAAAATGTAGGAAAAATGAAAGAATTAAAAGTAGAACTTGATTAATTAAAAAATAGAATATTGAGAAATGTAACATTGTTGCCTCTTAAACAGAAACTTGTATGATACAATAGACCAATCTCTTATAAATCTAAGAAAAAATAAAATTAGAAATTTGAAAGAAGACAGCAACGATGGTTATAGAGGAAAATCTAAACATGAAAATGGCGAGTTTGTATCTATAATAATAGATTTGATGATACTACTTCTGAGAACATTTAAACCACTAAAATCAACCCAATAAGCAAGAAATCTGAAACAACAAATATCCATGCAAGAAATTGGAAAATTTATTTAAAAATTGCCTCTACTATAGGCTCTGTGGCTTGACTGTTCTATCAGTGAGCTTGTTCAGATTTTTCTAGTCCTGATAATGACCTTGAACTTTTCCAGAGCAAAGAGGAAGCTGGAAAGCCACAGAGGATAACCTTATTGCTAAAATCTGATCATAAGAGACAGAAAGCTATTTGTATATTTGTATGTATGTATTTATAAATCTCTTCCAACTCATACAGGAGAGTAAGGTCGTCTCACATTAAGACATTTCTCACATTTCCCATCAGTAGATTAAAGGTGAAACCTGCATATGTGTAGATGCAAAACAAAAATTGGGTGTAACTCAGCACTTTTACTAGTTAAAAAGTACCTTATTTTTTAAAGCGAAGGATACTTTCAGCGTTTGGACAGTGTCTGGTACACGGGAGGCAGGACGTGTCTATTGCATGAGTGATCCCTTTGATTGCAGCATACATAGTTTCTTTAATTATCTCAATCAGCCAGCACCATCTCAGTATTAGAATCCTTTTCAAAATCAGTAGTGAAGCCCATGAGAGTAGTTGAGAGCAGAGGCAGACGCAGAGAACTTGGCACCAAATACTGATCCCTCTGTGGACATGGTGTTTGACCTTGGGCAGGCCACTAACCTCTCTATAACTTCAGTTTCACCATCTATAAGATAGGAATAATAGAAGTACTTACAGGGTTGTCATGGCATTTAATGGGTTACGTGACAAATGCATAAACTGGTGCCTGATATGTAGTAAATACAGGTTATATTTTGTGATTAGACAGTATTTTGGAAGGCTAATCAATTTGGTAAAGTATGATTTCTTCCCTGCAGAACCCAAGAGAATTAACTTTCAAATACTTGGACTTCATAAGGAGGTTCAGTAAAGTGGATAACTTCAAGGCAAAGAAAAAAAATTTCTTGAAAACTTGCAATTGCTGCTTAATAAATATAATGGGGAAACTAGAATAAAAAATCCAAGAAAAGTAGAACAATTGAATGAAAAATAAACCTCTAAAACTTAGAGATATAAAGATTAAAAAAAATTAAGACATATATTACCATATGCTAGAATGGCAAGATTGACTATTAGAAAGTTTTCAGTTTTTCTCAAATTAACATACAGATTCAATGTAGCCTCAAATGGAATTATTTTGGGGAACCTGTCGAAATGATTGCCATTTCTTTGTTCTTCCAGATAAATTACGATAACTATTAAAACTTTGTCAAAGAAGGACACGGAAGAACTTGCCTTGACAGTTATTAAAATACCTTATAAAATTACAGTAATTAAAGTAGTACGATACTGGTACAAATAGTTGGAAAGAAGATGAATGGAATAGAAATCTTCAGATAGATCCCTATGTACATAGAACTTAGTGTGATTTGAGGAAAACAAGTTAAATCCTGGTCTTAAAGCACATACCAAAATAAATTCCAGATGAATTAATAAGATACTTACCTGATATTGTAATGTGAAAGGCATAAAAACATTGGAAAAAATCACTAAGGAAAAGATTGAGTTACATTATGCATTTTAAAAAACTTAACTGTAAAGTTAGGGATAATTTGGGGGTATTTTTAAATGTATTACAGACAAATGACTGGCATCTTTAATATATAGAAGAGTCACATCCATATACATATTCCAAAAAAACCTCCACACACAGTAGAAAACAGTTTACACAAATTTGCACGATTTATAGCAGAATTAATATAAGCAATTCATATGAAAAATGTTTAGTCCTGCTAGTAATAAAAAAATTTCCACCTATCAAATTGGTAATTAAAAATAATGGTGTTGGTAAAGGTGCAGTAAAATACTTTGAAATGTAGTTGATAGAAGTGTAAATTGCTATAAACTTTCTGGAAAGCAATTTGGAAATACGCATCCAAAGTCAGCCACGTCCATTGACACAGCGATTCCATTTTAGGAAACAATCAGAAATGCAAATAAGATTTTACATAATAAGGGTGTTTATTGTAGCCTTATTTAAAATTGTGGAAAACTAGAAACAACTTAAATGTCCAACAATAGTGGACTGATTTAAGTTATGATATATTCATATGATGGAATATTTAGCGTGTAAATACTGTTTTCAGGGTTTAAGAGAGAAGTATATGAAATAATAAGAAAATGAAAGAGGCCGGGCGCTGTGGCTCAGGCCTGTAATCTTAGCACTCTGGGAGGCCGAGGCGGGCGGATCGTTTGAGCTCAGGAGTTCAAAACCAGCCTGAGCAAGAGCGAGACCCCGTCTCTACCAAAAAAAAATAGAAAGAAATTAATTGGACAGCTAAAAATATATATATAAAAAAAATTAGCCGGGCATAGTGGTGCATGCCTGTAGTCCCAGCTCCTCGGGAGGCTGAGGCAGGAGGATTGCTTGAGCCCAGGAGTTTGAGGTTGCTGACGCCACGGCACTCTAGCCCGGGCAACACAGTGAGACTGTGTCTCAAAAAAAAAAAAAAAAAAGTCATTGAACACCCACCCAACAGAGCCCTTGTGGGGACTGAGTAAGAACACTTAGATGAAAGCGGTACCTGGGAATTAGCTGTCTGAATGAGTGAATGAATGAATGGATTCCATCATGTGTGCGTC
>CAUYSK010099792.1:0-32339 GCA_963575035.1 Avahi laniger
CCCATAATAGCACTATTGCCAAAGGTGGCATTGCTGCAGGATCTATAATTCTTAGAGAAAAATCCATCCCTCTAGATCCAGGAGCTGAGGAAAGGCACTCCAGCTGTGTGCAAAGCAGGGAGATTTCCTATTATTTCTCTCTCACTTATCTTCCTGCTTCAGCGGATGCAATTTGTTAGGCAGGGACCAAATCTGCGAGTGGCAGATACAGGCCAGGAGGGCAGTTCCTAGGGGTGGGGAAGCTGGAGGGGACTGCAGGAAAAACCGCAGCTAACAACTAAAGAGCAACTTGAGGATTTGAGGCACACACACCTGTGGCTCTGCCGCTGTCAATCATGTATGTCAATCACCTGGTAACATCCCACACCTCCTGTAAGCCCGCCCCCGACCAGGCCAATAAAAGGAAACCACCTGGGAGTTGTCAATGTCTTTCTCCATTTGTGGAGACTGACCCCTTCCTCTCTGGAACGTACTCTCGCTTTGTATAGCTCCCTTCTTTTCTGCAATAACAGCTGTTTTGTAGAACTGCTTCCTGTCTGTAGTCACTCTGTCACACTGGCCCTACTTATGAATTTTCCAAGCAAGGCACCAAAGAACCAGGACAATAGTCCACCAAGAGGGCAGACCTGATATAATTTAGCAATAAACCCCATCTTTCTAGCCAAAGGATCCCCAAAAGGAGACCCTGGGAGCTGGAAAGTATGAGAAAAGTCATGCAGAGGAGTGAGCAGGATAGGCAGTTCCCCACTTGTGTGTGCGAGCCAACACAAATCTGGGCTCATAGCCAAGTGTGCATGTGTGGGACACACCCCAAGAAGCATAACAATGTCTCTGAGAACTAAACCACAGAAACCACTGCTCAAGTCCCAGACTCTTCCTGAGTGTCATATGCAAGTGACACCCCCCAAAAGCATAGCTTTGAAAGCTGCATGGACATTGGTACCACCACCCACAGAAGGTGAAACAGAACTTGCAGTCTAAACCTAATGGGGTAATTGTGTGGCAAAGCAAAACCTCTGTATTATCCAGAGGAGAATCTTAGGGCCCAGAGATTCACAACAAAATGTAATAGGGCCCAGAGTCTCACAACGTAATATACAAACTGTCCTGGATATCATCCAGAATTATTCACCATACCAAGAACCAAAAAAGTCTGATCAATCTTCAAGGAAAGGGACAATCAACAGATGTCCCCAAGATGACCCAGATACTGGGCGATCATTCTCCATGAGGAGAAAGTGAACATTCTTGAAATGAATAAAAAGTTCTCAGAATAGAAACAGAAACCAGTGGAATTTCAGAATAAGAAATATAATACCTGAAATTAAAAATTTACCAGATGGAGTCAAACAGTTGGAATCCATCTTCAAAAAAAGTAGAGATAACAGAAAAAAAGAGTCTATTAACTTGGACAAATTAGAAATTATATAATCTGAAGGACAAAGAAAAAGTAGGTTGAAAAAATGGACAGAGATTCAGGACCTGTAGGATAATATGAAAAGTTTAACATGCATGTGATTGGAGTCCCTAAAGGAGAGGAGAAAGAAATCGGTGCAGGAAAAAATATACATTTTTGAAGAAATAATTATAGAAATTTCCCAAATTCAGTGAAAGACATACATTTGCAGATACAAGCTCAGGGAACCTCAAACAGGATAAATCCAAATAAAACCATTAGAAGCAAACTGTGAAAATCAAAGGCAGTTTAGAAATACCAAAAGCAGCCAGAGAAAATGACACATTACACTTAGAATAACAATGTAATTGACTACAGATTTCTCATCAGCAGCCATGGGGGCCAGAAAGAAAAGAACTGTCAACCCAGAATTCTATATCCCATGAAAATATTTTTCAGAAACGAAAGAGAAATGAAGACATTCCCAGATAGAGGAAAACTAAGAGATTTCATTGCCAACAGACCTATTTGAAAAGAAATGTTAGAGGAAGTTCTTCAGATTGGTGGAAAATGATCCCAGAGGGAAAATTAGAACTTAGGAATGAAGGTAGAGCAACAAAAATGGTAAACACCTGTGTAAGTATAATACACTATTTTCTTTTCTTTAAAAATATGTATGACTATTAAAAGCCAAAATTAGAACATTGTCAGAAGGGGAAGCTTTCAATGCATGTAGATGCAATATATATGGCAATTATAACACAAAGCAGGGAGGAGGATAAAGGAACATGTATTGCTGAAGGTTTCTACATTCTACTGGAAGTGACGAAATATTAAATTTAAATAGAATATGAGAAGTTAGGTATGTATATATAATCCCTAGAGCAACTACAGAAATAAATAAATATAAGGAGTTATGGACATGAGCTGGGCTGCCTGTCTCTTCCCCGTCTGAGGCTATACACCCACGGCTCACCCAAACTGTCCCTTGGGGCTCAACTGGGGGCCCACCCACTGCTGCATTTTCTAATTCCCCCTTTAGCTGTGGGGACAGAGGTGACTCACAGCTCAATCACATCCAGGTTGCCATAAAGCAAGGAAGAGTGTGAGGAAATTCAGGCCCTTTCAGTCCATCCTCCAACCTTGCTGATGGGGAGACTAAGGGGAAAATTGATCCTTGCTCGAGACCCCACAGCAAACCATTGTTAGACCAGTGGCCTGGAATCAGATCTCCCAACACCACAGGGCGTCTTCAAACAGGAGCTCGGATCTCCTTCCCCAACTCCTCTGCCCTACCTGGTAGTAAGTGTTTGGGTCCAACTATCCTCCAGAACTGTTACTAACTGGCACATACATGGATTTCCTTCATGCCAGGCACTATTTTGAGTAACTGTATCTTTCTATCCATCCATCCATACTAAACCCTCCGATTGCCCCAATCGAGGTAGGTACTATTATTCTCTGTTTTACAGATGGAGAAAATAAAGCATTGAGAGTTTAAGAACCTTGCCCAACATCTAGCAAGTGTTGGCCCTGGAATTTGAACCCAGGTCTGGCTCTAGCATTTGAGTTCCAACCACCACTGTCCTCCTCTCAGGAAGACCAGTCCAGAGCAGCACTCTCTAATCTGACACATTCCATGGCCTGGAGTTGATGTGGCCTGGTCTCCCCCGATTCATACCCCACACCCCCAGGAGCATTTCAACCCGGGTGGAATTTGCTGAAAAGTTGTGTGGCGCGCAGCTGTGAAGCAAGAAACCGCAGGGTAGTAGGTGGGAGGCCCGGCGGCGCTGACACGCAGGTACCCCGAGGCGCAGGCGCAGCGTTGCTAGGCAACGCCCGCGGGCCCGCAGTCCTCTGAGGACTGGCGTTTCCTCCTCGGCGCCTCTGCTCTGTCTCAACAATGGCTGACGACACCAGCTCTTCTTCCCTTCTAGGTTGCTGCCCCCTGAGTCACTGCCGTTCCCAATCGCTTCGTGCAAGCAGTTTAGCGTTGCCCCAAGACTCCTGGTGGGGGCAGACGAGGAGCCCCCAAGCATGCTCAAGTCGGTGCCGCCTCCTGGCCGCCAGGCGTGGCAGGCCCTGGCCGAGAGGGGGTTCCGCCGAGCATGAGCAGGCGGGCCCAGCTCTGCTCAGTCTGACGGGGGCGCGGGGTTAGCAGCCTGCTGGTGCGGTGAAGCGGGCCCTCCTCGACTTGCTTCCCCTTCCTTCTCTTCCTCAGAGGTGTTTGCTTCGCCACCCCTTGTGAAAAGGGATCAGAAAGCACAGTGCTGTTGCTGCTGGGGAAGCATCACAAACTCGCCCCTTGAACTTATCGAGGAGTCCAAAAGGAGATGGATTAATCCCATATTCTCTGTACGCCTTGTCTGGCTTAACTGTGATTCATTGGAGGTAAAAGCCTATTTTCACAGCCAACTATGAAGAGCCAAAAAAAAAAAAAAATGAGATCATCATGACCCAGCAACGAGGGTCAGACACTACCACCCCCTCCTCCATGAAAGTCATCAAACACTTGGGGACGGGGGCATCTGTCTTCTCGGCCAGCAAGCCCACTCGTGTTGGCATGAGTCATGGTGCAGTCTCCCCCCATAGTGGCCTCCCTCGGCAACATCCTCCCCCAGTGACATAATAGAGAGGCCCTTCCTTCCCACCACACTGCCCATTCATCTCACAGACCATTTAGCCACCTTTTAAAACATTGAATTGCACCACTTTCAGTAAACAGCCTTGCTGGGTGTTTTTTATGGGCCAGATTCTTGACTTTCATAACTTATGTGACAGCCAGCATCATGCTAGAAACTATTCTTTAATAAGTTAACATCATTAGGAAACATGCCAATTATTTTTTGATTTTATTTCTTTTTTTTTTGTTTTTGCACTGGAAGAACTAAGAAGAGAAGCCCAGAAAACATCTCCCATCTTAAGTGCCTCTTGATGACAAATTGCTCAAATACCACTTTGCAGAGGCACTGGTGTTAGGCTGAGTCTTCACACCAACCAGACCTGGAGAGGCACTGTGAAACTCATAGCTGCTATCTGCTGAAGACTAAAACCATCCTTCAGCTACTCTGCAACATTTTCTTCCAGGCATTTCCAAAACTGGGGCTCCAATGCCAAGATCACTGGAGAATACCCAGGCGGTATCAAGTCACTTCCCACTGGTTTCTCTTGAGCTCACTCTGGAATAGAACCCAGAGCTCTCTTTTAGGTCTTTTAAGGAACAGGGAAGGCACATGGGTCATGGAGGCAGAGGACAAGGAACATGAGTCTTTCAGAACTGTAAAATCTCCTACTTGATGCAGGAGAAAGTTATGCCTCTAACATATTTTCCCTTTTCCAGAAACCAGCAAGTACCTGTCTGCCTGGGGTCCCAGGTTTGGACACCTGCCCCAGGAGAGATGGGGTCATTTTCACCAGTCTACCATATGGAGTTCCCAGGGGGAGGGGACCGGTAGCTCATTATTATTTCATCCTTCTTGTAAAACACAAGAAGGGCTAGTTTGCCTTGGTGAATGAAGTGTGGAGTTCTTTCTCAGTTGGCCTCCTACTTACCCACCCCTCAAGAAGGTATCTTGTTGGATCTAGTAGTCATGCGGCTCTGGGTGGTCATACTGGATAACTTCCACTGGGCTAAATAAAGGGGATTCTGAACAACTACTGTTCTCAGGAAGAAGAGTGGGGAAGTTCTTTAACTTTTAATCCCAGTAGGATTCCTCCCCCTCTGACACACCCTTCCATCACATACAGACACACACACACACACACATATGCATAATTATCGGTATAATAAATTGGTTTGCTTTCCTAACAAGGGCAAAAATCTTCCTCAATTTATCATCACACTCTGTCCCCTATCCTCACCTCACATTCTTTGAAACCATAAATGAGACACGGAGGATTGAATAAATTCAAGTGGGAAAAAAAAGTCTTTTATGTGATGGGGTTCAGGACATGCTACCCCAAAATGACTACAGGAGACCAGAATATGCTACCCCCAAATATGCCTCTTTGGCATAAGAGTTATTTGAGCTGTTATTTTGAGAAACTGCAGACACAGTAGTGGTTCTGAAAAGTTGTCCTTTTGTAAGAGAAATTTCTATCTACCAAGGCAATTCCCATTTGTAAGGGTGTCTCCCTCTCTGCACTAGGAAGAGAAAGATCACTAAATCACTAGAGACTTAATCAGTGGAGAAGGCATCCACTTAAATCTATGTAACGAACCTTACCCTTGCTTCATGGGGCTTTTCCTGGCCATCTCATCCTAACAGGGCCTTTTCCTATAACCTCCTTTCTTTCAGAGAAATCAAGTATTTAAGTCTGAAGTCTAAGACAACTCTTTGAGATCTTCTCTAGAGATTTAATCATTTCTCTGGGTTATCTCCCATATCGACAGGAGCTATACAGGTTATTAAACATTTGTTTGCTTTTCTCTTGTTAATCTGTCTTTTGTTACAGGGAGTCCCCACTAAGAACTCATGAAGCAAGGAGGAGAAAATTATTTTTCCTTCCCTACATGAATCTCTCACACCTATGGCAGAAACCAAGGAAGAAGGAACGGGAAAGCATAGCACTGGAACATGTGCTCTCCGGGAACCTTGTTTACAAGCTTCAAAAAGCCTCTCAGTCCCTGGAATTAAACCGTCTCCCCCAAAAATTGGTTGAATTGTATTCCCAGATAAACCTTCAGGAGGTTCCTGAATCTCCATATATCATACCCTCAACTGGTGGTGGCATTTGATCATCTTCTCCATATCACAGGAGATTTGGCAAGAAGCTACAACATTCCCACTATGTTTGGTTTTCTTCTTTGTGTTGATCATGAGGCTTAGGAGGTGATATGGGCAGAAGGAAATTCCTTTTCTGAAGATTAATAAAAATAATATTGCTCCAGTTACGATTGCTGCATAATAAGCTATCCCAAAACTTAGTGATTTAAAATGACAATGATCATTTATTTTGCCCATGAATCTGCAATTTGGACAGGCTTCAGTGTGGCCAGCTCATTTATCGCTACTCAGTATAAGCTGGGGCAACTTGTCTGGAACAGGAAGTTTTGCTCCTAGGTGGCTCATTCACATGGCTGGAAAGTTAGTGCTGTCAGTTCCTCTTTAAATAGGCCTCTCTGTGGGGTGGTTGGAAGGAAGCCTCCTTCCTCACAGCATGGAAGCTAGGTTTCAAGTGGGAGCACCCCAAGACAAGCAAGCAGAAGCTGTATCATTTTTCATGATCTCACCCCAAAAGTCATAAAATATCACTTCTCTCGTAGCCATATGTCCACCCACATCTGAAAAAAGAGAACATAGACCCCACCTCTCTGTAGGAGGAGAGTTAGTCCTATTGTATGAAGAGCATATTGGATGGAGGATGCCGTGGCAGCCATTTTGGGGGAACTACAACCTGCCACGAACATCAGCTGTAACTAACCCATCCTGAGTCCTTACTCTGTTCTCGTCCCTAGGATGAAGTGTGTAATATAGGTTCTCATTTTAAATCTTACCGCAAGCCTATAAGGTAGATAATATTCCACTTTACACATGAGGAAACTGGGGCTTAGAGGGACATGAAGTAATTTATTGGTTTGAAAATGGCAGAGCTGGACTTTGAATCTAGATCCACTCGGGCCATGTGCCCGCGCTCACACCCACTGAACTAAGTGCCTCTCAGAACTGATGGATAGCCCTGATTTGGGACTTACTAGAGTGAAACAATTGAAAAAGAACAGAACCGGGCCTAGGAGCCAGAGTTTAGCTCCAGCTCTGATACTTATAATAGAAGTGCCATTTATTACACACCATGTGCTGTGCCGCGCACTGTACCTGCCTTCCTCACATATTCCTTAAAGTGATGCTGTCGAGGGCTCAAGAGAATTGAGACTCCAAGAGGTGAAGTAAATTGTCCGGGTCACGCAGATGTCAAGTAACTGAACTGGGATTTAAAACTAGGTCTGTCTTACTCCGAAACCCTTAATCACCTCAGTGCACTGCCTAGTCCCTTGACTCCCTGAGCTTCAAGCGCCTCACCTGTCCAAAGGGGAAGACTATGATTTCTAAAGGTCCTTTTGCTTCCAGCAACTCCACTGGGTGGCCCTGGGCCCTGGCACACGCACCAAGTCTCCAGTATTAAATCCCCCTAAGGCACGGTTTCTCAGCCTCAGCGCTGCTGATGTTTTGGGCTGGGTAAGTCTTTGTTGTGGGGCTGTCCTGTGCATCATAAAAATTTTAGCAACATCCTTGGCCTCTACCCACTGGGTGCCAGTAGCATTCTCTGCCCCCAGTTGTGACAACTGAAAATGTCTCCAGACATTGCCCAGTGGCCCCTGCGGGGAAATCTTGCTCCACCCTTTGCCCTCTCCCTCCCCCACTGAGAACTTCTGCCTTGGGTAATGCTACAGCCAGCCAAGGATAAATCCTTGCGGAGATCCTGGGGTCAGTGGCTCCTTCCTCAGAAGTTCCTGTCCTCTTACTGGTAATATAACCAGCGGGGTAGGTGAAGGGAGTGTCAAGGAAGGATCTGGATGATGTAGCAAATCCGTTTTTTCCCTCTTGTTGAGCTATTCCTTTGCTTTGGACTCTCATCAACAACTCAGAAATTGGTGGCACTCAGATGCCAGCAAATAGCCAAATGACAGCTCGAAACACACGGGAGGCAAGCTTTTTCCCTCCCCTTCTCCCTGCCTATCCCTCCCTCCTCCTATCCCCAACTCTGCTTTCTCTCTCTCTCTTCCTCCCTCCACCTTCCTCTTTCACCAGACACTGGCAGAGCAAAGGAGACCACTGTTGCCAGGAAATTGTTTGCATTCTTGGGCCTTCCTAGCAGGTCCTCCCTCTGAGTGGAGTCTGAGGTAAGCCAGCCATCCATCTCCCAGCACCAGGCAGCCTGGCACCAAGGGTCCAAACTGAAAATGGATCATTGCTTCCAATAGATACTTGAGCTCCCTGTGGACAGACTGACTTCGTTACAGACACTCCTTTCCCCAGCCTCTCAGGCTCTGGTCACAGAAGCTTTCCTGCTGTCAACTCCAGCGACTTCAGGGGATATACCTGGAGCAATTCACAGGACACGAAGGCTGCCCCCTCCCATGTGGTGTCCTCAGGACTTCTTCCCTCCAAAGCACAGAGCACTAGAGTGGGAGGGGAATACAAGAAAGAAGCCCCCTCCCCAGCAGCCCTAGGTCTCTACCCCTGCTCCTGGAGCCCTACGGAACATGGTGCCTCACAAGGCATCTGAACACAACCACGGGTCAGAGGTATTGTTGTGCAGAGTCCAAATCTGTGGCAGCTTCTGCTCTTGAGCTGCACCCCTACTCTGTGAGAAGGAAACTAATATTCCTTCTGCATGAGAGTCCATCAGAACATTTGCCGTCTTCTCATGTCTCTCAATTCTTCTCTCCCACAGGGTAAATATCCCAGTTCCTCTGAACAGCAATCCTGTGATATGATTTGTAGACACAATACTAGTCTTGTCATCCCTCTCTGGATATGTTTCCTTTTGCCAGTGTCCCTCCCAAAAGACATATATTCAGAATTAAATCCACACATTATCCACTTTTTGCCATTCTCCTATTGTAATTGATACCAGCAGCCTGTATAATAAAAATCCTAGATATAGTATATTTTTGCAAGCCTCAGCTCATTCTGTGATGCAACTCTTCTCACACGATTACTGCACGGTTGTGTCATCATTTGGGATTTCTCCCTTTGTTCTTCACCAGTGAAATCATTACTTCCCTTAATACTGACTATATTTTTATCAGCATAGCTGATGATGACATTAGCTTCCTGGGAGCCATGTCACATCCATGACCCACAGCAAGGCTGTACTTAACAAAAACTTTAACATCATTTTTACATTAATTCCTGTTCATGTGGTCAGTGGTCACGGTGTTACGTATGTACAGTGGATTTTTTGAACCTAAGGATGATTTTACATTTGTCTCTATTCAGTGTCTCCTTCTTAGCTATTTATATTTTCGAACCTCAGTTTTGCTTTCCAGCATATTTGTTCTCATCCCAATTCTGCATGATCAGTATATTTGAAAATCCAGCCTTTTATGTCTTCATCGAATTGTTAAAAAAAATATTGACTAGGATGGCAGTGGTTTTTGAATTGTCTGCTGAAGAAATCTGTCCATAAAACAGTAGTCTTGGGCATGGTGGTCTAAGCAGCTATGCATCTGTCTAAGCATAGTACTAGTGAGCCAGGTTTTTGATCCTGGACACAGGATAACCTGGGGAGCTTTGCTGGGAGCTTGTTTGTTGGAGCACGGAGTGAGGATCAGGAGAGTTACTGTGGGATGAACTGAGCTGAGAAAGGGGCTGAGACATCAGAGTGCAGACTGGATGGCCAGGGCCTGCTGTTTGAGAAGGTGGAGTGAGAACAGGGAACTGAAGTTAGAGAGGCAGGGAACCGAACACCCTGTGCAAACCAAGGAGAGGACAGAAGCCTCAGGCCGGGGATCTGAAGCCAGGTGAAGTCTTTGTGTTTGTTTTGTTTTGCCTTGTCTTATTTTCTTTTGTTTCGTTTTTGAGACAGAGTCTTGGTCTATCACCTGGGCTAGAGTGCAGTGGTGTCATCATAGCTCACTACAACCTCAAACTTCTGGCCTCAAGCCATCCTCCCACCTCAGCCTCTCAAGTAGCTGGGAATACAGGTGTGCACCACCATGCCCAGCTAATTTTTCTGTCTTTTGTAGAGATGAGGTCTCACTCTGTTGTCCAGGCTGATGCTAGGATTACAGAAATAAGCCACCACGCCCGGCCCAGGTGGAGTCTTGTTGACATGGCAATATAGCAAGTTCTGTGGAATACACAGAAAAGATGATGTGAGTCTGAGCGGATGTGAAAGAGCAATGGGAAACAAAAGAAGCCACCAGGTTGGGTCCAGAGGCTGATCTAAATGGTTGGGGTCCTGAACAAGCTTCTTTCTAAGGGTGGGTCCTCTTTCTTGAAGTGGCTTACAGGGCAGATGCCAGATACAGGATCTGACATTGCTGAGCTCCACGTCTGCAGTTTCCCCAACTCTATCCACAGGGCAACATTAGGGGGAAAAAGAAAAAGCAGAGGTTTTGACATAACATGTCTCCACAGAGCCTGTGCTGGCTCCTGTTGATCACCGCTGTCTTTTCTAAGTTCTGTCAAATTGTCTGATTTGTTGTCTCTTCCAGGACTTTGCAGGGGATGAAGATCAGTGGTTTCTAGAAACCAACTTTAGGAAAAACCGGGAGATTTGCTTGTCTCCAGTCATCTGACACTCTTTCTCTACAGGCTGTTTTAAAGATAACCAATCACAGGCTTATAACTCTGATGCCAATTTTGGGTGCTTTGTGATGTAATTCATCTGGTCTTAAAAGTTGCACTCACTTTGTGCAATTAGATCGTCTTTCCCACCCTCCCTCCCATCTCTGGATGATGTTTTCTCTAAGAAATGTTTGTCCTGCAACTTTTCAGCTTGGAGATCCTTCTCCCTGCTGGAGTAGGGAAGAAAAACAGGAAGTGAGCAGTGCTGCTCATACAGTTATGTGCCAACATTACATCACCTGCTCCTGGCCTTTGTTTCTTCATTGTTTTTGATTCCTGTGGAGCTTCTTAAAAGCCTTTGGTTTTGCCCTTAGCATTTTCCATGAGCCTTGGCTTATTCTGAGATTTCACCTTTCTGTCATGATTCCTTCAGGTTTGCGTCGCTCTTTTGTGTTTGTCTTGACTATATGCCCATATTTTTCCTAACAGAATGATATTGTACTACTAATATTTTATTTAGCAGTCTCTTCTATCCCTCCTAACTGAGGCATCTTCCCTCTTTAGAGCCTCTGGCTATGAGATCTTACCTCTGCTTTTCTGGCTTTAGTCCTGGGCCTTCGTAAAGCTGACCACATACTAGCACAGCAGTTCTAGAGGCACGGAGGACCAAAGAGCATGGCTTACAAAAGAAATCCCAAATACAAGAAGGCGTAAGATTAAAACAAAAGCAAAAAAGGAAAATGAGAGTAATAAGCAAAATTAAGGTACGTACAAACTCAAATTTCCCTGATCACCTAGGATGGTTGTCAGATAATGCAGATTCTTGGCCTTACCTCAGATCTTCTGACCCGCTAGGACAGAAGCCAAAGCATTCATTTTAAAATAATTTTATCAGATTTTTTTTTTATGTATACCAAAGCTCCACAAGCACTTCACTAGAAGCCAGGGAAAGGAGAGCGGAGTGAGCTTTGATGGCTGAGAGGGACTGGAAAATCAAAGCCTACCCATTTCTCTGTACTACCGCACCAGTATGAACTGAAACCTATTAATTCCAAAGGAATCTTTCAGCTTGAGTCAGAAGGGAGCTGAACATCAGAAGAAACAAGACTCCAACACAAGTAGTTAGGGAGAAAGTTCTAGAACTCACTTGTAGAACTAGAATTTCTTGTTGACATTAGAATAGTCATTCTTGCATTATTTGTCTTCTTAAATCATCCACATTTAATAGTACGGTAACTGAGTACATAACACACAGTCTGTGATAGACATCAGGACATCTGACAGTGGAAACACAAGTCTTGGAGCCCGGCAGGCCTGCGCTGGAGTTCTGTATCTTCCATTTAATAGCCAAGTGACCTTATTCACCTTGGTTAACTGTATGTGCAAAATGGGGATATTACTACTAAATTTGATATTTGAGAAAATCAAATGAATAAATTATATCTGTAAAGTATCCACTGCATATTAGTTGTTCATCCCACATTCCTTTCTCTCCTTCCCCAAGAAAGATTCATGCCCAGATACTAAGCATTTCTCCCATTCCATGGACGTTCTTCAGGAAAACTTCATGTCCAACTTAGTGCAATACAAAACTGCTGAAAACAGCCAAAAGCTCCATGACAAGAAGGACCGATTCTGTCTTAAGTGGAGTTCTAATTTAAGACTTGACTTAAATTAATTATTTATGGCCCGTTCAAATAGATTTTTGCTTTGTCATAATTTTAGAATGAGCTTTCCTAATAAGGATCTAAAATTTAAAAAATTTTCTGTTTTTCAGTGTATCCTGGAATTCTCTTCATGAGAAAATACTTTTAGGATATGAAGGCTATGGGATTTTGTAATATTTCTGTATATAAATTCCTTTCTTTTGAATAATATTTTAATCTTTGTAACTACAGTGTGGATTATAGTGGGGTATCCTGGGAGTCCATAGCCTTAATTATAGTTCTGTTTTTTAACTAGCAGCACTGACCATTGACAGTCAAGGGCTCTATCCACCTGCACATCTAACCATGAGCAATATAGCATCTAGTTTGAATTGATAGGTCACTGCCCTCAAGCTCTAGCAACACCTAATACCCCTCCTAACACTTGTTTTCATATTGCTAGAACTGTACTTAGATGTCTCATAGGGAGCTTTAGGGGACTCAATAAGGAGTTCTCTGTGGTCACATTTTTATATTTTTGTAATGTATTTACTGTCTTGGTTGGTTAGGGCCACTATAACAAATTATCATAGACTGAGTGGCTTAAATAACACACATTTCTCACAGTTATGGAGGCTGGGAAGTCCAAGATCAAGGGACCAGTAGGTCCAGTATCTGCTTCCTGCTTGGCAGATAGCTGACTTCTTATATCCTCACATAGTAGAGGAAGAGATAAGGCTGGGTGTGGTGGCTCACGCCTGTAATCCTAGCACTCTGGGAGGTCTAGGTGGGAGGATTGCTTGAGGCCAGGAGTTCAAGACCAGCCTGAGCAAGAGCAAGACCACACCTCTACAAAAAATGGAAAAATTAGCTGGGCATGGTGGTGCACTCCTGTAGTCCCAGCTGCTCTGGAGGCTGAGGCAGGAAGATTGCTTGAGCCCAGGAGTCTGTGGTTACAGTGAGCTATGATGATACCACTGCACTCTAGCCTGGGCAACAGAACAAGATCCTGTCTCAAAAAACAAACAAACAAACAAACAGATAGCTAGCTCTCCAGGCCTCTTCTCATAATGGCATTAATCCCATCCATGAGGACTCCACCCTCATAACCTAATTACCTCCCAAAGGTCCCTCCCCCACATACCATCACATTAGGATTAGGGGTTTCAACAAATGAATTTTGGAGCAGTGGGCTGAGGGACACAAGCATTCAATCCATTGCAGACTCCTTAGACGGTAAGCCCTTAGAACAGAAGCTGAGAACAGAGCGTGCTGCCAAGCCCTCCCATGTGAGAAAGGCCTGGAATGTAACTTTTTCAGCCTCTGTTCCTGGAGGCATAGTTAATGGTGTGACTCACACAGGAAGTGTCAAGGTGATGTCCAAGGGTGAAACTTCTTTTCAGAATCCCAGCAAGAAATAACAGTCTCTTTAAAAGTGGAAACTTAAAACTTCCTTCTTATCACAATTGCAGAAAGAGGGCAGCCAGAGGGTTCCAGTAAGCAAGTCGTTTTCATTAACAGCCCACCATTTCTATTAGCAGGTGAAGGATGCAGCCAACATTTGGCCAGTCGACGTGGAGAGAAGTAGAACTCTCTGGGGACAATAAAGAAGTACTTGAAGAAAGAAAGATTCTGGCATAAAGTGATCTAGGGACAGTAGCAACAGGGAACTCACAGAAGAGGGTACAGACCGCCTTGGAGCAGAGACTCTTTCTCCAGCCTCGTTTGCTGAGGGTGACTGACTGTTCTGTCGCGAACAGGAACTGGAGACTGATGTCAAAACCCACTGGATATTCTTTATAGTTCTTGTAGTGAACTATGTGCTCCAAATTGAATCTAATTTCCATTAACGATTTCAGTTATTCTCAACGAAGCCTGTCTTCATTTTCATGAACCCTTTTGAGGATATTCAAATGGAGATACATGCCTGGGTGAACCCTACTTGTTCCAGTTAAGGCTCTGATGTCAAGATTAGTAAAATCCAGGTAATCTTCCCACATCCACCCTCAAAATTCTGTCTTGGGGAGGCTTAATTCCCAAGATTCCTGGGTCTTAGAAAATAAAAAGCAGACGCGCTCCATAACATCAATAGGAGCTCCCAGACATTGAGTTTGGTTAATTGGCCCCTCAAGAAACTTTCTATTTTAATTCTTTTACTTAAATCAGAAATTTTAAATAAGAAGTAAGAAGCAAGAAAGAAGTATTAGTTAAGGAAGGAGGCGATCAAGAAGGTACTAGGCATTTGGAATCAGATTTTGTAACAAATACATAACGGTTCAGACACAGTAGAAGTTTATTTATCTCAGTCCAAGATGGATGCTCCTTCTCAGCAGAGGTCGTCTTGCCTCAAGCCCCCAACTCTCCTTCAAGGACTCGGGCTGACAGGGGCTCAGTCATCTTCATGCTGTGGTTTCTAAGGTCACCATAATCATCTCCATCCCTTGGGGAAAGAGCATGGAGGAAGGTTTTTGGGAGATATCCATGGGCCAGGCCTTGAGTAACACATATCACTTCTGTTCACATGCCGTTGGCTACAAGTTAGTCACGTGGCTACGAGGGTGGCTAGAGATGTGGCCTCAGCCGTATGCCCAGGAATATGAGGAAACAGGTTTTCGTCAATAGCAGACTCTGACTCAGAAGTTACATAAATGTATGGACCCCACACTCCTCCCATACACATACACATGCACGCACACACACACACACACACACCCTGGAGTACTAATGCTTCATTTGCAGGACCATTACAGAAAATTAAGAGATGATCATGTTTACAATAACAAGAGTAAGGTAAAAGCAACAGTTATTGAATACTTGCTGTGCTCTGGTACCTGTGTTAAGCACACACATTATCTTATTGAATTCTCATATCAACCCTGATCTTTCAGATCCGGAAACTGAAGCTGAGAGAGGTTCAGGTCTTATGTCTATGAGTCAGTAGCAGAGCTGGGATTTGAACCCAGGCTGTCTGACTCCAACATCCGTGCTCTTAACCACCTCATTACACAATCACCACCGCATCACAGAGGAACCAAAATATAAATTGCAATCTGCTCCAAAGTTAAGCCAGGGTTCGTCTATTTTCAACACCAGGAAAAGGAAGGAATGATCTTCAGATTTTGAAAATTCTCAAGTGAATGAACTTGAAATAGAAAAGCAGGAAAGCCTTTGGCCAAGTTTAGAAATCCTTCGAACTCCTTGGATTCTGCCATTGAAACCCAGCCTGAGCCTTTCTGCTTTATTTTTAGTTCTTACCAGGCTCCATTTCCTGGATCAGTGAAGCAGGTTTAAGATCCTTATGAGGTTTTTGGACCAAAATGAGAATTTTTTAACTTGAGTGAGAAAGAATGCAGCTACATCATGGGGCAAGAATATCTAAAATAAGAGCCCAACATTTAAGCCCTAAGAGGCCATACCTCCCCAATCCTTGGCCCCCCACAAGGCTGAAATCCCCCCAGAAACTCACTTGTTCAAGTCTGATGTCCCTGAGCCTGGGACCTGAAGGCCCTGTGATTCACTTAGCGCCCGTTCCCAGCCCAGCACTGTCTGAAATCCTAACAAGAGCAATGCAGATACTTAAACTCCGCAAATACTCCTATAATCTTTATGGTTTGATATGGATCGACCATCTCGAATTCAACACCCTAAACAGTCACTCAAGCTAAAATCAGGAGATGGAGGTAGAGAGACACACCATAAACCCCTAGTTTGTGAACTGGGCTAGTGAATTCTGCTCACCACTATCCACTGTCAGCAGCTCTCGTTACCTGTCAGCTCTGGGTTTACATTCATCGTGTCATCATAACTGTGGTCCTGATCCAAGGCCGTGTGCCCTCCTGCTACAGCATCTTGCTTATCTACGGAGGCCATTTGGGAAGAATCTTACAGGTGCTGCCTGTCTAGCTACCTGTGTTAACATGCATCATTCTATGTCTGGAGCTGCGAGTGGAATATTTGCCTCCCATTATAACCATGGAAAGAAAAAAGGTAAAGGCAAACTTTCCCTGTCACCTATCATCTTTTTCTTCCATGTAACTGTGTCCTCGTGAAGAGAAATAGAGTGAAATGACGACATTACTGCAGTATGGCAAACTGTTAATAAAGCCGGGCGGTAGGTACAAGGGTGATCCTGATATTTTTCTATATTATCATTTTGTGACAGTTTTAATACTTCATAATAAATCAAAGATTAAAGGGAATAAGCTCTACCGAGTTTTTTGTTTCTATTTCCAACTCTATTACTCACCAATCAGTCCTGAGACAACCAGATAAAAAGTGACATTGGAGTTCCCTGACTGCGCCAGCTACTGGATATGCGTCCACTTACTTCCCTTTACACTGTTTTATACCTGCCTTATATTGTCCTAGGTGAGCTGTGTGCCCTAACTCAACTTCTCAGTCTGTCCTGATGTAGTTCGAGCAATGGTATCATCATTTTCCTATTAATAATTTCATAAGGAGTCTGACAAAGCAATATCTCAGTTACTGAACTGGATTGACATTTCCCTTTTCCTGTATTAAATTTTCTTCATGAAAATCATTCACATCTTTCATTAGATTCATTCACAGATGATCTTTTTTGTGGAATTATAAATGGTATCTTTTGGAAGTGAAAATTCCAGCAAATAGAAATGGAATTGACTTTTGTATATAGATTTTATAACTGGTGATCTTGTTAAACTCTTTTATTAATTATAATAATTTTTGTTTGACCATTTTTGGTGTATTTTCTATGTGGAAAATTATGCTATCTGTCAATAATGACAATCTTGAATCATTTTATTTCTTCTGTCTTATTGTACTAACCAGGACCTCTAGCACAATATTGGTTAGAAGGAATGATATCACAACTGAGCTTCCATGTTTCACCACTGTTTTTTAAAAATCATGTGTATTGAGGTATAATTTGCATACAGTAGAAGTTATACTTTGTACATGTACAGATCTTTGTGCAACTATAACAACAATCAAGATAAAGAATAGTTCCATCAGCCCAAAATTTTCCTCTTGTCCCACCGTAATCAATCTACTTCCACTCCCACCCCCTGTTCCTGGCAATCACTGATCCGCTTTGTGTCCCTGTAATTTTGCCTAAATCAATACTTCATTGCTTTTTATAACTGAGTGATATTCCCTTTTAACGATATAACACAATGTTTTTTATCCACTCACCAGTTTAAAGACATTTGAGTTGCTTCTTATTTGAGGCAATTATGAATAAATCTGCCATAAGTATTCATGTACAAAATTTTTGTGGATGTATGTCTAAATGTATTTTGGATGAATACCTAGGATTAAGATTGCTAAATTACATAAAAGGTGTATTTTAACTTTATAAGAAACTGCCAAATTGTTTTCCAAAGTTGTTGTACCAGCGAAATGGCATTTCCACCAGCAACGTATGACAGTTCCAGTTGTTCCAGATCCTTTTTGGCCTGACTGAGTATGCACAATCCTTTCTTGCCTTGTATGTTCCCACTCTTTAATACTGTGTTTCACTCAAATAACATTGATAACCCCAGACATTTGTAGCGTATCTATAGATGGTGACACTCAGAAAGGGACAAGTAAGTATCCTGCTCCTTGACCCAGGGGTACCCAGCTGGGGAGGTGTAGGATGGCAGTGTCTGTACGGAGGGAAGGAAGATCTGGAAATCTGGGATGAAGTGCAGTCTTTTTAGCCCATGAACAACATAATCTGGCACTGTTTAAGAAGTTGCCAGAAATCATCAAATATTTTAGAGTAAGTAATAGAGTAAAAGTCACCATCAGAAGGACATAGAGTAAATGCTGGGTCTGAAAATTTTGGAGAAAACTATGACCTTTCTTCCTCCCTTGATAAATCACCACATAATGATTATCACTTCCTTGGTGCCTGTATTTAAGGGCAAATGTCTGTGCATGTCTGGGTGTGGTACACAGAAGTATCAAATTAAGTTATTTTTGCTAATTAAGATGGCTGGTGGCTGACCGGTCCTGACTGATAAGTGTTTCTTATACGTTTTTGCAATAAGTCACTGAGGACACTGGTCGGAAATCTGTCCAGAGTGATATGATTATTATGTTAATGGTTTGGGACCTTGAAGCCCCCAAAACACAAGGGCATAATAACCTGACCTGGTGGAGAAAATCCTGCCCTGGCTGGAAGCCAAGGGGACAGCCGACAAGGAACACAGCCCAGGCTTACACGTGTGCCACCGACTTCCTGCTCTGCCCTGTGGCGTCTTGCTCTGCCGACTGGCCAGCCCAGAAGACCAGCCTCGCTGCCATCTCCAGACACTGGTGCTGACTGTGGGTGATCACTGTCTCCTCTCTCCAGCCCTGGCTGCTACACTGTGCGAGGGCTTAGGCATTGATTTATTGCTTGTTTGCTGTTAAAATTGACCTCCATAAAAAGGAAAGCAATTTAGACTATACCTTGCTGTGAGAGTTTTTATCCCTTCTTAACCCTTCCCTTGGACAAAAGAATGCTGAAATTGAGGCAGCAGTATAGCTCACCCCCACAGAGCTAAACTGCTCTGCGCCCTACCCCAAGTGCCATCTATCAGAGGCAGTCAAGCAAAGTGGTTGGGAACTTGCACTTTGACAGTAAGAGAATGAAGTTTCCCAGCTCTGCCATTTACCAGCTTTAATGACTCTTGGGCAAGATGCTTAACCTCTCTAGGCCTTTGCTTTCTCATCGGCTCAGCACAGTACCTGATACACGTCAATTGCTCGATAAATAGGAGCTATCATCATTGTTATCTACACTTTTACACCCAGAGGTGTGATCTGTCCAGACATACTTTCACAAACTGGGTTCTAGTCCACCCAAATGGGGAAATTATTTTCCCTGTCCCCATCCATTCCCTCAAAGACGAGCTCAAGCCCAGGATAGTGACTTCACTCATACTTAGCTCCCCGCTCATATATTTCTGTATATGGAAGTCAAAATCCCCATTTGTTCTTAACAAGTGTCTAGTACATGTGCAAAGCATAGTGCCAAACACTGGAGGAGACAAAAAGCACATAAGACTTGTAAGCTTGGAAGTGGATCCTTCCTCATTCAAGCTTTCAGATGAGACCTCAGCTCCGGCTGACACACCAATCACTGCCTCATGAGAGACCTTGACACACAGCCCCGAATCAGACCATGCCTGGATTCCTGACCCACAGAAACTGTGAAGTAATACATGTGTGTTGTTTAAGCCACTGAGTTCATGGTAATATTGTTACTGGAGGCACCTGCCTTTAATAGATTATAATCTAATTCGGGAAGCATGACATGTCTACCACTTGTTAACCAACAACATTTAACAAATGATACAAAAAACATATCTAATCCCAAAGTAATTTATAGTTAACCTACAAGTAAAATTCTTACTATTAAATGGTAACTAGTAAACCCTAAAATACAGTATTGAAGGCTTAACCGTGTGTGTTTACATTTGTATGCTAAGCCAGGCATGGTGGCTTGCACCTATAGTCCCTGCTACTCAAGAGGCTGAGGCAGGAGGCTTGCCTAAGGTGAGGAGAGCAGGAATTCAAGACCAGCCTGGACAACATAGCCAGACCCCATCTCTATAAAAGTAACAAACAAAATCAGATACTAATTGTTAAAAAAAAATTTTTTTAATTTATAGCAGGTAGGTATTATGCTATCTTTAGTCATATATTAAACATATAAAAGAAATAGATACACAAGGTAAGATTTAAAAATCTATATCTGTGAAAAGTTTACTATTATAATGGTATTAGCTTTGGTTACCCACAATTTACAAAAGAATAGAGTTTTGATTCATGTTAACTCATAATCACTTTTTTCAACTACCTATAGCCTAAGTGGAGTCTGAGTCATGGTCTGTGGGCTTCACATTGAGCAAAGATGAGGGAAGACACCCTCTAATCCTAGGCAGCTTAGCCTCGATTTGGGCAAAGCAAAGTATAACTATAAAGGTTTTTCTGGCCTCCCATAATCCTCTGCTAACTGTATTATGGAAATGATGGTAATTACTTCAAAGTCCCTGGTGATTCCTGTGCCTTTGGTGCTGTTCATTGTCAATTCACTTCGGTCAACCAGCTGTCTCACGGACTTGCCTTTTGTACCAAACCTTTAATGAAACTGGCATTTGTGTCAATAAACTTTAAGCCCATCTTGCTGAGATAATTATCTAGGTCACTCAAATTTCAGCTACTTCAAATAATTACAGCCTTTTAGCCTCGAATATAAGGTGATGATTAAAGGAGAAGGAATTGGGGGTCCTCGTGCCCAAGTCAATTAGATGAAAATGCTGGCAGGTCTCTGCTCAGGCCTCCGATTTGAAGGCACAAGCCTCTGGGCTATGTCAGGGCTTTGCAGAGAGTAAGTCACTCATAAAATACACATTCGTTTGGCTGAACCGTGATCTAATTTCCAGAAACCACGATTTCGCCATATTGGCTGTTAAGGGGAAAAGCCAGCTCATGAACATTTTCCTAAGGCCTGCTTTGTGGCACAGTGGCACTGAGCATCAACAGCCAATCCTGATCCATTTTTCTAAGAGGAACAAAGAGTACAGCAAAAATCACTGAATAGATTTCAAAGCTATCCACATCCAGGGGCTAAACGTGAATTTTGTAGTCTCACTAGCTTTCTTTTCCATGGCCTAGTAAAACTTCAAGGAACTGACTGCCTTTTGTCAATTCATGGTCTCTGTATGTGTAATGCGACAAGCTCACTAATTATAAAAGACTCATGTACTCTTTGAGTCAAAAGCTTGAGATGTCTAGGAAAAAACAATCTTTGGAGACCAGGAGATCATGACACTTAAATCCCTCTCCCATGGACTGGAAAGACAAAGCCCTTTATTAATCACCCCCACCCCCACCTCCATCTCCACCTGTCAACGTTTAAAGCTGGAGACTAATGGCAGACAGGCTTCTCCTGCAGATCGTAATTGCCTTTCCAACAGCAAAGCTATCTCCAGAGCAACCAAGATATGAGCTATGAATTCAAGCTGCGACTCTCTATGCAAATTGCTTGCAGTGAAATTGAAATTTCCCCAAAGAAAGCTGCACTGATTCAGTCTATTAAATGCATTCCTATCTCAGATGCGGGATGTGCTCTAGTAGACAGGAAACTGTCTGTACTTCATACATTGTACACGGAGATAAGACCCAAGTGCTTTATAACCTGGTCTTAAATTTAAAAAGAAATGCTGTCATTATTGATAATATAATTCAATAATCATTATTCATTATCTAAAGCAGCCTGACTGTCCACAGCTGCCCACATTAGTCCCAAAGTGAAATAATGATGTTTTATATACCCTCACCTCACATTGGAATTTCTTTTTTCCCACATTAGCTTTGTCATGCTTTTGTGCAAAGTATTTTTGGTCTTTGGCATGCTGTGACTATTTAGTATTAGATGTTCCCATAAGTTTTCCTGTTTTGTTTTGTTTTCTTAATACTTTTTTGCCATAAACCCCTCTACCCCTAAAACAGGATCTAGGAGCAGATGATGTTCTATTGCACTAAGCAACATTATTGTTCAATTAATAAACAATTTTCCTAGACAACCCCACCTAGGGAATGAGATACATGAACCCTTGGTGGCACCGGGGGAGAGTGCTTGATGTAGACTTCAGATCCTGGAAACCACCAACACTTCACCCGGCCCACACGCTGCCTCCGTAGCTTCACCAGCCCTGCCTCTCTTGAGCCCACCGTACTTCCCCCACCTCGCACCCCTACACACTCAATAACTTTAGGCTCCCTCAAACTCAGCTTATACAAATCAAAGATTAGGGAAATAAACATAAGGGGCTCACTCTGTGGCAGTCCCCAACGTTCATTCTTCCCTTTTCAACTACAAGAGAAGCCTGATGTTTAGCAGGACACTGGCTGCCTGGAACTATGTCCCAGCCTCCATTATAGTTAGAGATGACCTATGACTACTTCAGGCCAATGGGACATAAACAGAAGCTTATTGGCAATGTTTGGGAAAATCCGTTACAACTGAGCTGGCCTAGGCTCTTAGCCTCCTTTCTTTGCCCTCTCCTCTGCCTGCTGTTTGGTAGATAAGATGACTAGAGTTCCAGCCACACTCTTGGTGTAAGAAGTTGAGGGCTATACCCTAGAGAACTCTATGTAACAGTCATCATACTAGCCTTCGACTATCTTCCTCCAGATTTTAATGCGAGAGAGAAACACACTTCTGTCTTGCTGAAGCCACAATTGCTTAGGTTATCTATTACTTGCAATGAAATTTAATCTTAATTATAGGGACTCTCTGATTTTCATCAACACCAAAGGCTGATTTTTGTTGTATCTGCATTTAGATCATGAATCTTTAAGCAACGGGTAAGGTCATGTGCTTAACAAATGTTTGACAAACCAATTAAAAGACTAACTCCATAGGTAAAGAAAAGGTTCATTTTACTCATTCATTAAATGCAAAAAATATCAACATTTTAAAAAATGAAAACTAAAAATCATGCCTTAGTTTTTTGTAAGCAACTTGTTAGCAAACTCTAGAGTCTAGACTGAGAAGTCTGCTCACTAACTATGTGACTTTACTTTCTGGAACTCACTTTGCCCATCTGTAAAATGGGCCCCCTATCCCAGGGAGCTGAGAGATGTGGGGAGAGCAGGGCAACAGGAAAGCCTAGTGGGTGAGCCTCTGGCCCTGGAGCTTCATCCCAAGCAGTTCCACCTTTAGAATTCCACCTAAGATTTTATTTTATAAAAGAGTTTTACTAAGGAAATGAGGACCTTAAAAAGCACTGGACTAGATAATCTGTAAGATCCCTTCCGGTTCTGACTTTGTATGATTAGAGAGACTCCCACATGGCCAGAGTGGGGTAGGTGGTAGCACTGCTGTGAGCCAAGCCAATTTGGGAGTGGCATTGTCCTAGACGTGTTGTTAAAGGCAAAGGCTGAGTTGTAAAGGCCGAATTGGGATGGGAAGACATCAGATCCAGCGGGAAGGCGAAAGAATAGGGCTGTTTCTTCTGTTTGGTTCCATTATGCATCAAACACAAGGACAAGTACAGGTTAAAGAATAGACATTTACTTGATAGATGCATATTAAATGTTATATATTAACAATTATATATTATAATTAAACAGAGCAGATGTATCCTGGATGCATCTCATCTCATTCATCCACGAAAGATGTAGCTAAAGGAAAGGAGTGGCCAGGCTGAGTGCTGTCCCCCCCTGGCAGTGCCACTGGGGACAGGCCTGGCTGGAGATGTTCATGTCTGAAGCATGATCTAGAACCCACCCTGCCAGCTGCTCCCCAGACACAAAATGGACACAGTCCAGGAGCGAGGAGACCCTGTTCTGATCTCAACTCTGCCCCTTCAGGTCATTCTCTCTCTCTGAGTCAGTTTCCTCTTCTGGAAATGAGTGGGTTGGTCTAGCTCATCTTTAAAGTTCTTTAAAGTACTTTTAGCTCTGAGACTCCAGGGTTTAATGTGGAAGATGGCGGCGGGCTGGGGGTGGAGGTTGGAATGCTTCTTCCCTCCTTGTGATGTATCTCAGGCTAGAGGAAACCTCCCCAGCGGGACGCTTCTGGATTCTCTTTACTCCTCTACTCATATCGCACCTGTGGAGGTAAAAACTTCTTGGATGGTAAATTTGGGGAGAATGGATGGGCATGTTCAACTCCATATTCTTGCTTTGCACAAGGGGCAAGCCGTTGGTCTCCACTCCAGCTGGGCAGTGGATTTGTAGGGCCAAGGTGGGCAGGCTTGCAGTCTGGCCAAGTTTCCCCCAGGAAGTGCAGCTCACCTGTCAGAAGAGGGAAACATCTACCTGGCAAAGCTGTCAGCCGCAGTTAGAACAAACCATCTTCAAACTCCAGCATCCCCTAGCTTAAATGTTACCTCCTAGGGGAGGTGTCTTCAACCATCTAGATCAGCAGTTCTCAACCCTGATGGACTTCCAATCCCGGAGGACTTTAAAAAAACAACAATACCAGGGCACCATCCCTCCTTCGGCAAATCGGAATCTCTGGGGTTGGCTGCAGCAGAGGTCAGGGTTGGAATCCACTGTTCCAGACAAAGCGCATCCCTTTACCCCAGCCCCGGGGCTCACATCCCCTTGGATGCCAGTGAACAAATGCCGCTGTCTGGATGGCTGCCTTATCTGCTAAGACCCACGAGAGCAGGGGTCGTGTAGCGCCCTCCTCTCCAGCACTTAACACAATTCTTCACATTCTGCAGCAATTCAAATAACATTTGGTTAGTAAAATCAAACAGTGACAACTTGGAATTTAGGACTTCTTCCCCAAAACACTCAAAATATTTTTACATTGAAAATTAAGGACAAGTATAAATGTTTGCATATGTGTGTTTCATAGTTGAAAAACATCCGTAAACAACTCATACAATTCTTACATAAATCCTATGAGATAGATACTATCATCTAGCTTTGATATCTTGAGCAAGCTAATTAAATTCAGACTCAGTTTCTTTATCTTTAAAATGGTAATAATAGTACCTCCTTCTTAAGGTTGTTAGGAGAAATAAATGAGACAACCCTGACACTGAGCACATTGTCTGGCCCATAGTGAGGGGTCAAGAATGCTAACTATTATTATTGTTATTATTCCTCTCATGTTACAGAAGGTAAACTGAGGCTCAGATAGGTAAAGTCAGTTGCCCAGGATCCCACAGGGTTATGACTCAAACCAGCGTCTTCTGACTCCTAATCTTGTATTCTTTCATATACCAAGTTGAGAATATTTCTTCGAGATAGGGAGAGACAGGAAATAGCAGCCTAGTTTTTCCAGATGGGAAAATTCACGACTAAAAGAGGTGATTTGCAGGGAAATCGAGCAGACTGATGGATCGGCGGGATGCAGGGGGAGGAGCATCGGAACAGGCATTCGGGGATTGCTACTCTGCTCCAGCATGGGCTAACCGTGGACCTTCATCGGGCCACAGTTTCTCCCTGTGCCTCAGTTTCTGCCTCTGTAGACTTGGGGAGCTGGTAAGCTGATCATCAGGTCTTCTCCCGCCCAGGGCTCCTCCCGCGCTTGCGCAGAGCGGCCTGCTGTCTCCCGCAGCATCCACGCGAGCTCGAGGAGGGAGATAATAAATCATCCTCCTACCCAGAATGCCTTGCTCTCGGGGGAGCCAGGGAAGATGAGGCTGCCCTGGGGAGCGTAGGCCCCGCACGCAGCTGCCCCCCACCCAGGCTGCTGCATTCGTTGTGCACAGCCAGAGCTAGGAAGCCCCAGGGAGCCCCATTACAGGAGGTGATGGTCTCACGTTCTTCCTCAGGAGCATTTTATAACGTGGCAAATAGACGCGAACAAGTCTCTGAATGTGCCAAAGTATCTCCCTGCCTGGTTTTGCCAGTCACAGAGCACCATTATTCCAGGAAAAGCAGTTCTGGCCTTCCTCTAAGTCCAAGAACAAAAAGAAACTAGGTGGAGAGCACATTAAAAACCAAGCAGAAAAAGAAAAAAAAGACCCCGAAACCACACCAGTGTGGTGATATTTTTCTTTGTGCTGTCCTTGGGTTTTTTTTAAAAATAGTGAGTAGGTATTACTTTTCCAAAGAGAAAGCGCACACAATTTTTTATTTTTCTTCAGGCAGAAGTTAACAGGGAGGTTAATTGCTTCATCTTCCTGCTGTTATCTTTTCTGCTGCCCTGAGAATCTAAATTGTGAACAAGGAAGAGTAGGCAGAAAAGGCCGGCAACTGTGGACAGGCAGGACACTGTTAGCTGACCCAGGCCACCAAGAGCACAGGCCTGAGAGCTAGAAGATGCTCATTTAGCTGAGATGACTGGGACAGCCTGTCCGTCTCAACTGAGGTCACCTGCAAGTCAGCACATGACAAACATTTCTCCTCCTCACCCACTGGTACCTGCATGGGACTGTCCATGGCCTGCCTCTGGCCCCTCTGCCTTGCCCATTCACACTTGTCATGAGCTGAGTGTTCAGGACAGGACATCTACCCTCTGGCTTACTGCCAACCAGAGGCTCTAGCATTTTGCCCAGTAAATCATTATCTCATTCTCACAAATCCAGTGACAGATCTTCTAGGACCCAGAGCAGTGAGGAAGAATGGCTACCCTTTGTATAGAACCCTCTATTTGCCAGGATCTCCACATACCTTCAGTCATCCATTCTGCAAATATCTACTGACTTCCTGCTACGGGCCAGGCATCTGCTGTGCTTGGTGCTGGGGATACAACATTGAGTAATACAGACAACTCCCCTACCCTTGCAGAGTTAATAGACCTTATCACAGATCCTCTCAAGGAATCTGCATGGTGGATATTATTATTCCCATTTTACAGACAAGAAAACTGAGGTTTAGAGAGATTAAATGACTTGCCCAAGGTCATACAGCCAGAAAGGAACAGAGGCAAGATTTGAACCCAGATCTCTTTTAACTCTAAATAATTTGTGCACTTTCGTACCACATCATTTTGTAGCAAACACAGAACAGTGGGTCCCTAGACCCTACATTTTTGGAGCTTTTCTCATTTTGCATATTGGAAAGTATGTCTTAAGTTTCTTTGTATCTGGTGCCTAGCACAGCATCTGTTGCATAATAGATGCCTAATAATTAGGTGAATGAATTAGTTAATATATTAACTCACTGTGAGCCCCTGGACCATTCACCTGCCCTTCCCATCTTCCTCTGTAGTCACCTCTCTCTTTTCTTCTCGCCCAAACGTTTAGACTTGCCTACATGCTCTACATTAGCTTCTGCACGTGCCAGTCACTCCTCACCCCACCAGAAATGCTCCCTGCAAGACAGTCAGTAAATCCAGTAGGCACCTTTTCATGCTCATCTTACATGTCTTTTCAGCTACATGTGACTCCTTGAATTCCGTTGCCCTGGCTGCCAGGACTCCAATCTTCTTCCTGCTTCTCAGGCTGGTCCTCCTTGGTTCCTTTTCAGTTCCATTGCTCCTCAATAAACACGGGTTCCCCAGGGTCCCAGCTCAGGCTCTCTATTCTCCTGTCCACACTGTCCCTGGGCAACCACACTCACACTCACCTCTCTCAAATCTCTGCCCAGACCTCTCGCCCAAGATTTAGACCATGAACCTAAACTCAAGGCTCCCTCCCACAAAGCTTCCTTTCTTGTGTTATATGCAAGAATCATTGACACTTTTGTCACCCAGACGTGGAAGCCTCCTCCTTCTCGCTCACCTCCCTGTTCCATCTAGCACCAAACCCCATCAATTCTACTCCTCAGTGATGGCTTCACCACTGTGTCCTACAATCCCTTCCACAGCCACCAACTGATCCCACTTCCTTTAGTGAGTCTTCCTCCTTCAGTCCAGCCTCCATCCTGAGGCTGGAAGAAGCTTTCAAAAACTGCAGGTCTGATCATCACTTTTCTGCTTTAAATTATCTTAGTGGGTTTCCCTTGATTCACACTCGTTACCATGGCTTATAGGACTGTCCATGATCCAGCCCCTGCCCACCTCTCTGGCTTCCTTTCCTGCCACCCTCCACCCCCATCCAGTGTGCTGTGCTCTGACTATACTGAAACAGATTGCAGTTTCCTTACCGTGCCAAATTCTCCACCCCAATGCATCTTTGTACTGGCCGTTCCCTCTACTTGGAAAGCATTCCCTGACCCCCTTATCGTTGAAGCTTCAATTCAGGTGTGATCTCCTATAGGAAGATTTCCCTCAACCTTCAATCCTAGATTAGGGGGTGTCCTGGGGCTCCCGTACTCCCCAGGCATTCCTTTCTCGCAGCCTCTAGCACACTGTGCTGTAAGACTGCATTGTTAGACTTTAAGGTCCTTAAGAGCATGGACTGTTTTCCTCATTTTTGTACTTGCAGTTGCTCATACTGCTGTGAAACTTGGTACATAGAGATGCCCGGTGGTAGGATGGGTGGGAAGGAATAGATGGATGAGTGGATATGAATGAATATGTGGATGATCAAAGCTGAGATGGAAGTGATGTTAAAGAAGTTGTCTGTCCACACCCCTCCCCCAACTCCCCATCCTCAGGAATGGAAAGTGTAACATGCAAAATGTTTCCAAAGCCCTGTGCTGAGCAAGGTTCCACAAGCTATCTGAGAAAAGCACATGGCGCAGATGGAGAAACAAAACAAATAGTGTTTAATAACCAGTCACAATTTTTAAAAGGAGTATGTCCAGGTTGGCATGAAAAGAAATTCAGAAAATGCTGACTTTTATTAAAGTCATATCCTCATATACATTTTACTGGGATGCAGAGAGCAGAGTTCTCATCCAACAAATGACCTAAATGTTCCATCGGGTACAGCTCATGCTACTCTGCACCAAGACACAGGATCTGGAGGAAGGGGAATCTTCTAAAAAAACATCTAAGAAAAAACAAACCCATGGTTAATTAGTGTGTTGGAAAAAGAAAGATGTTTCAAAATCATAGCTGAGATCTTTATTGAAGGCCTGCAAATTGAGGAAACCACAGTGGCAACCATTACAATATGAATGAGAGTACTAAGTCCCTACTGGGTGAGAGGTGCTGTGTCTCCCACCAGAACTCAGCACTTCCCGTGACAGCCACTCGCACACTTCCTCGTTCCTCTGACCCTCCTGACGACCCCAGGAGAAGGGCAGAACAAGGATTTTTATCGTGGGAAACAGATAAGGAAAATGAGTGGAAGGCAAGGTGAGGCCCCCTAGCTCAGAGAACACTGATGCCAAGTAGTTCTCTTTCTCAGCACCAGTTTGGGGCAATTTGTATGGAAGTTGCCAGAGGCAACTGCTGGAGAATATCTGAAGGAAACAGAGTCCGCCATTTTCTCTGTCTAATAAAGATGTCCCCACTTGAGAGCTGCCTTCCTTTTCTCATCTTCTCCTTTCTTTTCTTTTCATTTCAACTCTCCTCACTCACGACACTCCAGCTACTCTGGCAAACTTTGTTTCTAGTACACAGGAAGGTGAATCTTAGTTCAAGGTTTTTGTGTCTGCTGTTTCCTATGCCTGGAAGGCTTTCTGTGAGGAACTCTGTCTAACCCTTCATGTCTCTGTTCAGATGGTAGTTCCCTAGAGACGCCTTCCTTGTACACATTTGCTAAGTCGCCTGACAACCCCCACCCCCAACTCTCTTCCATCCCATCACTCTATGTTGTTTCTGCAGGATAGGCCCTGAGTCTCGAGGGGATCAGTGAGGCTTCCTGAAAATTTAATGTGGCCCCTATAACTCAGATATTGTCATCTGCAGCTGGATTTTCTCTTAGAAAGGATTTTGTGTTCTGAAAGTGTTCACCTTTTTATGTCCTAGAAAATGATGCCACTCTCTCTGCCACGAGTCCTGACAGTGCTGACGTCCTTCTCTGTCCTTAGATAAATAAACGCTGTTTGATTTATCCAAGCATTGTCAGAGCCAGGTCTTTCAAGTAACACAATCCTACTGTTGACGTTTGAGTACAGTGGTTGTGCAACTTATAATTATGCTGAGACTATTAACAGCTGTCCCTCAATATTCTTTCTCTTCTTCCTTCATTTAATAAAAAAAAAAGGGTTTTTTAGCTGGGTACACGTTGTTCAATATAAAGACCACTTTTCCCAGCCTGCTTTGCTCCTAGGATGGTCATATGACCAGGTACTGGCCAATGGGATGTGAATTAAGTGATGTGTGAAACTTTCAGGCCATTTCCTTAAAAGGCAGGGAAGTGGCCTCCACTTTCCCTTTCCCCTTCCCACTTGCCTGAATGTAAACTACAGGAGATGATGATCCATCTTTAACCTTGTGGATGACCACAGATCTAGTAATAGTAGTAGCAGACCAGCTATTACTAGATCTGTGATCATCCACAAGGTGCTAATCCAGCCCCAAACTGCTCACTCCTGGATTGTTATATGAGAAAGAAATGAAATTCTCTCTTGCTGAAGTCATTGTTATTTGGGTCTCTCTGTTATAGCAGCCTACCTGTAATCTAACCAGTAGAATCTGAAGTTATCATATTTATTTATTTGTTGTATATTGTTCTCCGCAGTCTCTAGGAAACAAATTCTAAAAGGGCAGAAACTTTTACTCTTAACCACCACTGTATCCCTGGAACTTGGAACACTGGACATATTAGACGATAAGTATTAATTAGACAATAGGTAAATATTTGCTACATGAATAAATGAAAGTATAAATGAGTCATTTGTGTTTTTTTTTTAATTTTAAGAAATTCTTCTTTTCTTTTTCTTTTTTTATTTAACCCCAACCAAAGCTTGTAAGAGTCATTTGTTTTCATTGGCTGACTTTCTGCACAGCTTTTGCTTTTCCCATCCCTTTGTGCCCCTCTCTTTTAGCTCATCTGCCCTGTGATAACAGACTGCCCAGTACTGGAGGGGTTGCATCTCTTCCCGCATACGCCCTTGACCTTAATGTGGAAAGTGAAGTTTTCTAGCTCAGGGGTCTTAACTTTTCCTAGTGCTTTATATACCCAAATAAGTTTGGAAAGGCCTTTTGACACAAGATCATACTTCAAAGAAACCCACCTGGGATATCGGTTAGCACCTGGTCCCTCCCTGGTGCTCAGTCTCTTCCCTTTCATGATGAAATATCAAAACATGGAAAACAGGGGGTTATCAACTATGCAATCTATTAGATTTTTCTCTTTACCTCTTAGGTGTCCTGGAGTAACTTCAGGGCTATCTGGGGTGACTTGAGGCTGAGTCTGAAGACACATTAGCCTTGGTTTAGAGCAGCCCTGTCCAATAAAAATATAAAGTGGGCCACAAATGCAAGCCATATGTATAATGATTTTAAATTTTATAGTAACCATATCTCATTTAAAAAGTGAAATTAATTTTAACAATATATTTCACTTATATTCAAAATATCATTTTGGTATGTAATCTGTATAAAAATTAACAAAATATTTTACATTCTTTTTCTCTACTAAATCTTTGAAATCCCATATGGATTTTACGCTTACAGCACATCTCAATTCCGAATAACCACATTTCAAGTGTTTATAAGTTCAAGTGCTTCCTAGCTACACGTAAGTTCAAAATGCTAACTAGCCACAGGTAAGTTCAAGTGCTTAAGTGTGCTGGAAGTTCGTGTGCTTACTAGCCACATGTGGCTGGTGACGACCACATTGGACAGCACAGGTCTAGAGGAAAAGGTATTCAATTAGACTGTGTTCAAGTTCTGTCCTAGGCCAATCCCCAAGGTACTCTGACCTTCAGTTTCCTCATCTGTCAAATGGGGCTAATTACACCTGCTTCACAATGTTTTGGGGAGGAATTACAGAGCTAATGTAAGTGAAAATGTTAAGTATAAGACAGTGTGTTTTTTGTAAAAAATTAAAGCAGGTTCTAGCACATTATTTCTCTGCTGCTCTTCTCCATTAATAATAGAGTTATTTCGCAAAATAAGGCAAGAAAGAGGGGAAGGACTCACCTTCTTGGTCAATGGATGAATCCTATTTGACTCCTTCTCAGACCTAAGGAGGAATTTGGTTGGGGGACCATAAATAAATAATTATTTCATTATTTATTACAATAGAATAATAGAAATAAAGTGCACAATAAATGTAATGTGCTTGAATCATCCCAAAAAATTCTCCCCCCTTCCCATGGAAAAATTGTCTTTCATGAAAATGGTTCCCTGGTGCCAAAAAGGTTGGGGACTGCTGCATAGTGAAAGCTACATTGTATTACAAACCAATAAATGGTGAATCTGGCATATCTCCTCTGCCATCCCGGTGATGTTGACCATGACATGGGCTGTCCTCACGCTGTACTCAGGAGAAGAGGGAAGATGTTGGACACTGACTTGAGAAAAGAATGAGAAAAACATAGAATCACTTTTGTTGCATAAAGAAACATAACAATGTAGTGTATAAACAAACATTTTATGATTTAGTTTGAATACTATGTTTCATTGGTATATACCAGGTTATTTTTAATATTGTTATATTAGTTATCTATTGCTGCATAACAAGTTATTCCAAAACTTGGCAGCTTAAAGCAATAAGTGTTTATTATTACCTCATAGGTTCTGTAGGTTAGAAATACAGCAGTGGCTCAGCTGGGGGATTCTGCCTCTAGGTTTCTTATAATACTGCTGTCAAAATGTCAGCCAGAGTTGTGGTCATCCAAAGGCTTTACAGGAGC
>CAUYSK010099794.1:0-10859 GCA_963575035.1 Avahi laniger
GTATAAAGGCAAAGATAAATTTTAATAAAAATGGTCTGATTCTAAAGTTTCTGCTCCTTCTAACTACACTGAATTGTCTCTGCCAAATGTCGAAAATTTGGGTTTTACCCTATTTGCAAGCTAACAAGATAGTCTGCCATCATTTCATGGATATTGGAAGAACACACAAGACTCCTGGGTCAGAGACAAAGGATATTATTGTACAGCAGGCAGATTCCTGTCCATGTTGGTTCTCTGGACCCCTAAGTCCTATGAGAGTGATGTGGAGGATGGCCCAGGTGGATGCCATGCACACAGTAGATCTATGTCACAGCTTAGGATCTATACTAATAAGTTGCCTGCTAGCAAACTTGTCCAAAGTTTGCCCTGGAGGAAGATGTTTTTATTATTCTGATTAGGAAACAAATTGCTCTTTGCCCAAAAGGGAGACACTATCTCTATCTTCTATGATTATTTATTATATGAACATGCTTGTAAGGATAATCCAGCAAAAGAGCTGATTTAAGACATCTGTAATACCTCTCATGAAGAAATGTCTCTCAATAACACTGAGCATCTTTCAGTTTCTCCAAGAGCTATGCTTCCTCCAAGTGTCATTGCATGTGCTGATTTTTTAAAACATTTTCTCCTGCTCTTTTTTGCCTCATCTAATTCTCATCATTGTTTAAATCTCTTACACAATTGATTTTTCTTCAATTCTCCAGATTAGATTAGATTCCCTTATAGATTGCTATATATTCCATTAGAAGGATTTATCACATTCTGTAATTTATATTAGTGTAAAAATTTGATTAATGTCTCTCACATTAGACACAATTCCATAAATATCAGGGATTGTGCTGTATTACTTGACTTGAATCTCCAAGATCTAGCAGCAAAACTGACACACAGTAGATATTATATCTTTGTGGAGTAAAAAAAAAATCATATGTCTGACATGTAGTATTTAAGTTAGCAGGACCTATGGTTGTACACTCTCTTACCAGTAATTCCAGAATTTTCTAAGTATTTGATTTTGTAAAATCATCTACAAATCATGGTAGTTTTGGTCTATTTGTTTCTAGTGCTTACATACACCTCAGTTGTGTAAAACTGTGATAACTGGGATCACACACGTACACACAGTGTAATGCCTGTCACTTTTAATTGGGTACTCCGTTATTTGCAGCCAATAGCATTCCTAAATGATAACTGGGATCTTCAGTATAATGATGTAAGTACTAGTAAGAGTATTTCTATTTTGTTTAGACTAAAACAAGAATGACTCTAATATTTCATTAAGGTTGGTCTCCTAGAAGATACCTTTAAAGAAGTTTCTATTCTTACAGGAATACCTTGAAGATATTACAGGTTTGGTTCCATATCACTGCAATAAAGTGGAATTACAATAAAGCAAGTAGCACAAATTTTTCGGGTTTCCCAGTACATATAAAATTATGTTTACATTATACTTTAGTCTATTAAATGTACAATAACATCATGTCTAAAAATGTACAGACCTTAAGTAAATAATATTTTATTACTAAAAAAATGCTAACCATCATCTGAGCTTTCAGCAAGTCATAATCTTCATGCTGGTGGAGGTTCTTGCTTTGATGTTGATGGCTGCTGACTGATGAGGGTGGTGGTTGCTGAAGGTTGGGGTGGCTGTAGTAATTCTTAAATAAGACAACAATAAAGTTTGTCACATTGACTCTTCCTTTCACAAAAGATTTCTCTGTAGCATGCAATGATGTTTGATAACATTTTACCCTAGTAGAACTATTTTCAAAATTGGAATAAATTTTCTCAAACCCTGCCATGGCTCCGTTTTTACCAAGATTATGTAATATTCTAAACTGTTTATTGTCATTTCAACAGTGTTCACAGCATCTTCGCTAAGAAGAGATTCCATCTCAAGAAACTATTTTCTTTGCTCATCCATAAAAAAACAACTCTTCATCCATTCAAGTTTTATCATGAGATTGCAGCAATTCAGTCACATCTTCAGGCTCTATTCTAATTCTTGTTCTATTGCTATTTCCACCACATCTGCAGTTACTTCTTTCACTGAAGTCTTGAAGTCCTCAGAATCATTCATGAGGGTTGGAATAAATTTCTTTTAAACTCTTGTTAGCGTTGATATTTTGACTTCCTCCCATGAATCAAAAATGTTCCTAATGGCACTAGAATGGTGAGTCCTTTCCTCAATATTTCAATTTACTTTGCCCAGATCCATCAGAGGAACCACTATCTATGACAACCATAGCCTTATGAAGTGTATTTCTTAAATAATAAGAACTTAAAAGTTGAAATTACTCCTTGATTCATGGGCTACAGAATGGATGTTGTGTTAGCAAGCATGGAAACAACATTAATCTCCTTGTACATCTGTCTCCATCAGAGCTCTTGGATAACTAGGTGCATTGTCAATGAACAGTAATATTTTGAAGCAATCTTTTTTTCTGAGGAGTAGATCTTAACAGTGGGATTTAAATATTTAGTAAACAGATGTACTGTCATCCAGGCTTTGTTGTTCATTTATAGAGCACAGGCAGTGTAGATTTGGCATAATTCTTAAGGGCCCTAGGATTTTAGGAATGAGCATTGGCTTCAATTTAAGGTCACCAGCTACTTTAGCATCTAACAAGAATCAGCCTGTCCTTTGAAACTTTGAAGCTAGGCATTGGCTTCTCTTCTCTAGCTGTGAAAGTACTAGATGACATCGTCTTCCAGTATAAGGCTGTTTCATCTCCATTGAAAATCTTTTCTTTAATGTAGGTACTTTCATTAATTATCTTAGCTAGATCTTCTGGATAACTTGCTATAGTTTCTCTATCAGCATTCGTTGCTTCATCTTGCACTTTTGTGTTACGAAAACGTCTTATTTCCTTAAACCTCATGAACCAACCTCTGCTAGCTTCAAACTTTTCTTCTGCAGCTTCCTCACCTCTCTCAGCCTTCGTAGAATTGAAGAGAGTTAGGACCTTGCTCTCGATTAGGCTTTGACTTAAAGGAATATTGTGGCTGGTTTGATTTTCTGTCAACGTCATTTAAAACTTTTTCCATATCAGCAACGAAATTGTTTTGCTTTCTTATTATTTGTGTTTTCATTGGAATAGCACCTTTCATTTCTTTCAAGAACTTCTCTTTTGAGTTCACAACTTGGTTAACTATTTGGTGTAAGAGGCCTAGCTTTCAGCCTATCTAGGTTTTTGACATGCCTTCCTCACTAAGCTTCATCATTTCTAGCTTTTGATTTAAAGTGAGAGACATGTGACTCTTTCTTTCACTGGAACACTTAATGGTCATTGTAGGGTTATTAATTGCCTTAATTTTAATATTGCTGTATTATATTTCTGGGAATAGAGAGGCCAGAGGAGAGGAAGAGAGACAGGGGAATGGCCAGTCAATGGGGCAATCAGAATACACACAATATTTATTAAGTTCACTGCATTATATGGGTGCAATTCATGGTGCTCCAAAACAATGACAACAGTAACATTAAAGATCACAGGTCATCATAACAGATATAATAATAATAAAAAAGTTTGAAATATTGTGAGAATTACCAAAATGTGACACAGAGACACAAAGTGAGCACATGCTGTTGGAAAAATAGTGCTGATAGACTTGCTTGCCACAAACCTTTAATTTGTAAAAAAAAATGCAATATAATGTGCAATATAATGAGTTATGCCTGTACTTTGCTAAGAATTTTCTTTAATAATTTGTATCAAGTTTAATTAACCACTTTTTTCAATATTTTCTCTTTTAATCTGTTGTTGATTCAGTAGAACATCTTACATTCCAAGAAAATGCTACATGGTTATCATATCATTTAGGAATGCTATTGGCTGCAAATAACGGAGTACCCAATTAAAAGTGAAAATGACAGGCATTACATTACAAAAAACCACATATCCAAAAAATCTGTAATTAATTTGTATCAAAATGGTTCTAGTTTAACAATGTTGGATTCATTCACAGGTCTTTGAGATTCTTCTTGTCTTCTTCTCATGATGTTTACATGACTAAAGCAACTCTTAGCTCCATGTTCTCATACAGAAACCAAAGCCATCATGTATACCACTTTTAAATGGAAGTATATAGTAAATATTAAAAACATCAAACTTTAAACATGCATTGACATGTAGCTTAGTATTTATAGGTTGAAGTAAAATCCTTTGGAATTTGATATGTTTGAATTTTTAACTTAATTTTAAAAAGCAGTTTTCATGATGCATTTGGATACATCACAAATTTTGTGTGTTGCATTTCGAATAGTTAACCTATAATTTATAAACATTTAAAAATACTGTACTTGAAAGGGAAAATAATTTTATATTTTTCCTGTGTTGAATAGATGCTATTTTAAAGCATCTAGGCTTTGACTTAAAGGAATGTTGTGGCTGGTTTGATTTTCTGTCAACATCATTTAAAACTTTTTCCATATCAGCAACGAAGTTGTTTTGCTTTCTTATTATTTGTGTTTTCATTAGAATAGCACCTTTCATTTCTTTCAAGAACTTCTCTTTTGAGTTCACAACTTGGTTAACTGTTTGGTGTAAGAGGCCTAGCTTTAACCCTATCTAGGTTTTTGACATGCCTTCCTCATACCTTAGAAGAAATTCAACATTTCTTCTAAGACATTATACCAACACTATGTTAAAAATACTCGACTTTTTCAGAAATATACTTAAATCAATTCTAGCTGAATATTTTAGATATGGCATAATTTTTCAAATACACAAACATTTGAATAATATAGGTAGCATTTTTTTATAAATCTTTGTCAAAAACCTGACATTCTCTGCAAATAAAGTCAAGAAGTGAAGAATTAAGGGACAATTAAAGGATGAGGATAATAAAAATTCAATGGGAAAATTATAAAATCATTATTCAAGAACTGGAATAAGATCGATAAATACTAATGACTATTTCTAAAAATACTGGTAAGTAAATGATTACATTCAATATTATTTAAACTTATTTAGCTTTATGTAATCTAGAATTTTAGCCTCTGGTTTCATAGAAGTCTTGATAATCTGAGTGGTTTTCACATTACAATAAAGCTATGTGTTAAACTTAAAAAATGTTTAAGGCATACTTGAAAATATTATAAAAGAAATAATTTTAGAAACTGTTTTAACCATTAGTGACTTCTATCTGTAAAATAAAAACTCATTCATTAATGGTTAAAATTTGTAAACAATATGTGAAAATAAAACTACTAGAAAAAATAATAGTGAAGAAAAACACCTTTGTATGTAACAGATGGGAGGAAAGTGGGTGTGTTTTTATATGAAAATTATGTAAGAAATGTAGGATGTATTTTTGATAAGAAAAAAAGGAGAATAATTTTGTCCTAAAGTAAAATGAGGAAGAGAGAAAGCATAGGACAAAACCTGAGCAGACATAGAAGTTGTAGAACGTTTGTGAAAAAGGAATTTAATGTTGTGAGGTCAAAGCTGGCTAAGATTAAACAGCTTTATTTATAAGATTTTTTTAATGAGGAAAATAATATACTGATAAAAAATTAGAGTTTGAGGTTTTCTTTGTTAAAATGATAGTTTCTTGGATTATGGTCTACTCTTAAGAGATTATAAAAGGTTTTTCTTTATCTTTTGAATAACATGCCTAGGAAACAAAAATTCTGTATCTTATCAAAATAATTTCCTGTGCTCCATGTTGTTTTTATCATGTTCTTGATTTTTTAATAGAACCGATTTTTTTTTCATTATTATCTTCTGTATTACCTTTTAGGCCTTTTTATTGTCATTTTAAACATGTGTAACCAAATTTTGTTTCACAATGATCTATGTCCTTATTTAGTTAAATATTCAAACCTTTTGACATTTTGGATAATTTCTCTAAATCAAATTCTTGATAAAGTTGTCTTGACCTTGAACTGACTTTGAGGTTTCCCAGAGGGCCCCTGGAAAACATCAAAGGATTTGTTTTCTTACCTTGTAAAAAGAGAGATGCTAAACTAATTAGGTTTATTTTATATGCTAAATTATGTAATTGCCTGGGAAGCATTATCAAAGAAGAGATATCATTATGTGGAAATTATATAAAGTTCCTATAAATTTGTAAATTCCCTCACTATCCATGGTCTGTCCTCAAATAAGCCACTGGGTGACTTACACGACAAACATTTATTTCTCACACTTCTGGAGGCTCGGAAGGCCAAGACAAAGGTGCTTGCAGATCCAATATCTGACTAACGGCCTCTTTCTGGTTTGCAGGTGGTCACCTTCTTGTATCCTCACATGGCAGAGAGAGAGAGCAGCAAGCCCTCTAGTGTTTCTTCTTATAAACACACTAATCTCATCACGAAGACTCTATCCTTATGACTAATTGTCTCCAAATACTATACATCAGATTGGGGATTAGGTTTTCAGCATATGAATTTTGAAGGAGCATTCTGAAGTCTGGTGTTTGCTCAGCCTCTGGATGATAAATATTCCTCTCCTTCCTTCCTTCAATGCAATTCTTAGTAAATAACCAAGTTTTATTTAAAATTCTGAATCTGTGGCCCTATTTATTATAACACCATTCTTTGATCAATTTCCATTATATTTTCCTTAATGCTTTGCTATTATAAAAATATTGCATTGTGAGTGTATATACTTTTTATCTCTTTGTACAGAGTTCCTATATAAGAAACTATGTGAAAGTTTCTGTAGGATTAATACTTGGAAGTTGAATTTTTGAGTCATAAGATTTGAGTATTTTCAGTTTTTCTAGATACTGTCAAATTGCTCTCCTACAGTGGTTATTATAATTTGTTTGACTTCCAGTGTGCAAAAGTTTTCTTTTCCCACCACTTTTGCTGATGGTTGGTATTGTCAGACATTTAATCTCTTTGGTAACAGTGGTATGTCCTTGCTATTTTCATTTATATTTATTTGGTCATTTGTGACATTGTGCTCTATTCCGTACCACTAATCTGTTTGTCTAGTCTTACGTAAATAAAATACTATTTTAATTACTATAGTTCTATAATAAATGTTGATGTTGGTAGAGCCTATGCTCATTCTATCATGCAACACTGCGTAACATCACTGTCTCAATATTCTACATCTTGCTTTTTCTTAGCTCTTTCTGGTATCTTATCTTTGTAAAATCTAGTAAGCTTCTGGAGGTCAGGGAATGTTAATTAGGCATCATGTGTATACTACATATAGGTTAATTCTTATTGTAGCTCTGTTAGCACTTACTATAGTGTCGTACAACAGGTAGATGAATGAATGAATAATGTAGCAGATCTCTGCCACAATATGTTGGGGTGAATGAATGAAGATCTCATTAGGCTGTGGCATCTGCATGAATGGGTCCTCTCCTAGCTTTATCAGAGTTTCTGGAAGGAGTGCTATTAAAGCTGGTTCTTGAATTCCTGCTTTAGTTTCTAGAACATTATTCCAATGGATCTTCTCTGTCCCAGAGCCAAGAAGAGATTCGTTCATGGACTAGAGAAGCAAGGAGCAATCTCTAAGTGGTGTATAGCATTGAGTATTTGCTCATTGCATCTTGTATAATGTACACAATTGAAAAGGATGAATTAATAATAGAAGCCTAGAGTGATAGATACAAAAATAATGGCAATAAATGACAATAATAATCATAACAACATTATCATTTTATACTTACCTTACTCTTTTATACTAGGAGATTTGTTCTTTTAGCATTGTGTATTATTCTTTTTTTAACTGATGAAATGATTTGCCTAAGAATACACAAATGAACCAGTAATGCAGTTTTAATAACATGTAGAAGATTTGCCTTTGATTTCTGACCCACAGTTTCTCCAATGCAAATTCCACTGGAAAAGGTGATGCATTCTTTAAATAGCTAATTTAAATAATGTTAAATAGCCTTGAATTTAACACATTGGATTTCTGCATCTTCTTATTAATCAGGACAGCCACCTGGCACCACCAAGACTTTCAAAATACAATGGGGACTTCGTGGATTAAACCTAGGCAGTTCTATAAGTTTATATCTCTGTACTTTGTTTTCCTTTCACCCCAATGTCTGTTTTTTTTGGAGAAAAGGTACTACTGTGTAGATTTACTTCTTATTTTAGTATCAATTTTTGGTGAGCTGGAGACGCTGAGATGTTCTGACTTGATCAAATAGTTCTAGTTTAAAGGATTTTCTAGCTGTATTATTAAAAATAGAGCAAGGCAGATATTTGGATAAAATTTTTGTTTCAGCCCTAAGTAGTTGTGTCTTGGGAAGTAGGGAATTTTGTATCATTGAGCAAAAATATCAAGGAGAGATTGACAACTAACTAGGTTGAGTCCCTGGTAGTGGAGGAGTGCTTTCACCTAGAACAATAAATAAAACAAAGGTAGGATCCAAGAAAGGTCTGGGGACAATTTCTTTCTGGGTTTCTGATTTGCAGTAGGAGGTGGTCAAACAACTGCAGTTTCTAGATCTAGCCCTGAAGTACCTGTCTAAGATGGATTTATAGAGGAGCTCCTCTCATTTCCCTGAATAACAAAATAGTTGTATGATAGAATACAGAAATCATTTTAAATAAATGTTACAAAAAGACTTTCCAGAAGAATGCAATAAAAAATAACAGGGAGTCATCCTCAGAAATAATTACCCAGAGGATGGAGCAATGGGGACAGGTAGCTGCATTATTCTTACTACATTTTCATATCCAAAGAAGAGTGAAAAGTTAGAATCACTGCTTTGCCTATAAACATCCCAGACTCACAAATCTTGTACCTGTTGTGATATAAATGATTTTGGATTTTTATTAAGCTCTGGTTGAAAAAAATTAAAAAATAAAAAGACGAAAAAGATATCCTCTTGTACGAATATTTATTCTTACACAAATAACCTTAATTGCACTAGTAACTCAAGAGTCTTAGGCCAATAACAATTAACTTAGTAATTGCTTTAGTTTACTAAACAATTTAAATGTGTCTCTGTACATAAATTTTACAAAGAATACAAACACTGTAATTTATGAGATTAAGTTTTATTTAAAAGGCTGATTAATTTAAATTGTTTTCCAATATCAAGATTCCAATAAAACACATTTTACAATGCAAGCCAAGGATCATATATGCTCAATCCTTCATCACTAAAAGATTTTCATTCTGAGTTTGCCGGTATGTGTCAAATGTACTGTTTTTGGGAGGAAAAAAAGAGAAAACCCCTCTTAACAAATATGGTATCCTATGTTTTAGCTTTGATTAGCACTTTAGGATTTATAACATACTTCAGCATAAATCATTTTCATGGAATCCCTTCACTGATTTTATTTGTTAGGGTTTATTCAATGTTTTATACAGAACAGAAGATTAAGACTCAGATAGCTGTGTGATTTTCCTGAGGTCCCATGACTAAGAAGTGGACAATTCAGGGAGGACAAAAACCATCTTTTTCGGCTCTTTTGCATACTGTATTACTTTTGGTAAAGAATCATGTATGTTAACTGAGCAGGAAAAGAAGTCTTTTTGAAACATTTTCTGTATCTTCTCCATTTCTTCTGGGTATTAATGATTCAGGAGGCATCTACTGATTCAGAGCTAAGAAGGCAGAGCTTTAAAAGGACTTAACCGATTGTAAGAAATGCAGATTACTCTGTGATGGAGAAAACTACTTATAATGTAAACAGCTGACATTTTTCTCTCTTTAGCTCAGCAAGTGGAATGGAGACTTGGATTATTTTGACAAATAATATGCCTAAAATGCAGCTGCAGGGCATATAGCAGGCATGTAAAGAAGGACACATTTCAAATCTCAAAATTATGTATCGTATTTGTCACTGTAGGAAACTAAAAATACTTAAAAAACTCTTTGTTTCTGACACTGAAATCATTCTTATTAGTACGCATTATGTACACTTCTATATATTGTGTCTCCTTTCATAAAAATAAGAACCTAAAGGAATTTAAGAAGTGACCTTGTATTCATTTTCTATTGCTGGGTACCAAAATACCACAAAGTTAAAGTTAAAACACCGTGAAGTTATCTCACAGTTTCTGTAGATCACAAATCCCAGCACGGCATAACTGGATTCTCTGCTCCAGGTCTCATGAGGCTGAAATCAAGACATTGGCCAGGGCTGTGGTCTCATTTGTGGCTTGGGGTTGCTCTTCCAAGCTCATTTAAGTTATTAACAGAATTTGGTTCCTTGTGGCTGTAGTAGGACCGAGGTCTTAATTGTCTTGCCGACTGTTGGCTGGGAGTTGCTCTTAGCTGTTAGGAGCCACACTCAGGTCCTAGTCACGTGGCTCCAACCAAAGGCAATTCATGATGTGACTATTTATTTTCTTCTAGGCCAGGAAAAGAGCTAATTGATGCTTCCGTTATCTTTCGAAGGGCTTATCTGATTAGGCTAGTCCCACCAGAGTAATCTCCCTTTTGATTAATTTAAAAGTCAATGTCTTGTAACAGCATTCTGAGTTTTCCTTGGAATTTTCTCTGCCCTACTCTCATCCTATGTTAATCCTGCAGTGGTATTGCATTCCTCCCTTCTTTCTGAATATAGAAAAGTGTTAGATGTAGGATGAGACAATGCTGGAGTTGCCTTGGGCTACCATATTAGAGACCTTTGTGAGAATAAATTCTATACTGAAAAAATCAAAGTCAAGGATGGTTCAGGAGTCCTGATGATATTCTTGGAGTTTATTCAGGTTTGAAGCCAGGTCTTCTTTTGTACTTTTTAGTTATGCAAATCATTATTATAATAACTACTATTACTATTACTACTACCACTACTACTATCACCATTACCATCATCATTTCCGTTATTATTTGTGTCTACCAAATGCACTTAAACTTTTAACCTTTTCCTAAAATTTTCTTGGGAAAAAAAATCAAACCTAAGGCTGCAGTTATTTGGTGATCCA